>JBAMJR010000163.1:417500-575000 GCA_038501785.1 Myoxocephalus aenaeus
ATAGACTTGGCAGCTGTATATTTGACATTAATTTGCCCAACGCAGTTGCTTATTTTTGCAATAACAGATCTTTTTGGCCACTTGGGGGCAGCAGAAAATAGATGTGATTTCTGGCCTTTTCAGTTGAGCATGTTAGCAAACCGTTGACTATTTACACATCCAGCAGACACAGAACAGCAGTCAGATTTATTAGGAGTTGTGTTTGTGTCCATTATGAACAGTCTGTTAGCTCTGGTTTTGGTCTCTACCAACTCCTGAGGGAAATATCTGGCTCTTTAGCTGTTAAATGCTCAAACATTATCACCAGCTAGTCGCTTCCTGTGTCGGTCTGCTGGTTGGTGCTAAGCAGGTAGTGTACAGTGGAGTTTTAGAGCTTTTTATCTCAAAACATTTCCCTGCTGCAACCCCAAGTTAGGTTATGAGGGTGGTAAACAAACCAATGAGAGTTGTTTAGTTTGAAGCAGATTTTTTGTTTGAGTGGAAACTCTGAATATACTTTACTGCTTATTGGATAATATCTAAAACTCATCCGTTTGATTATGTATAATTTAGATATTTGGGTTGTGAATGGCCATACCTTGTTTAAATACTTGATCTCAGAACTGAAAATGTGATCTTTGACATCGATGAATGGTATATTCATCAATACATATTATTACCAAGTACACAATACACAGTTGTGTTTCTGTCACTACAACTAACAGTTCCAACTCTGCACCCTTGACAGATGCAACAGAACTTAGTAGAACTATAAGTAGCTATTTGGTCTTACAGTTCCACCTTTATGCAGAGGGAATGGGCTTCACGCTGTTCATCTTTCATGCATTAAACACAAAGTGAGTGTGTGACACATAGAGGATTAGAGAGTGAGAGATGAGGTACTGATAGATGCAGAATCAGTCTTGGCTCCGACTCTGACTCTTATTTCTCTCTAAAGGAGAGTCCAGAGAGATCAGGGAGCCTCCAGCTGGTGCACACACCCACAAATACACATTCACACATTCTCTCTCTGTGTCACAGCTCCCTCCGACCCTCGTGACCCGACCAGTTCATATGACAGAGACCATGTGGTCTGGATGCAAAAATATGGAGTCAGATTATTTTACAGTGAACAAGCTCTTCCCTCTCAGCAGACCTGCTGATCACTGGTCATTAACAGAGTGTTGCACCAATTGGCTGCTATGCTACTGACTATCACTGCCTCATCACGGGTCTTATGATCGCAGCAACCGAGCCAACATGAACACACACTCACACACACACATCACAGAGAATGTAAAAGATTTAAACATGTATTCTTCAACAGGCTGATCCTCCTTAGGGAGCCTTGAGGTACAATATATAGTTAAATAGGATATTAACAAAGTTAAGTTTACAATAAAATCAAAAAGCCATGTAAAAGCCATTTTGCAATAAAAGGTAGAGAAAGTATCAGATGTTGAGAAAGGATTACTGTTTCATGCAACTTTATACTTTTAGATGTAAAAGTAGAGATTTCTTTGGGGAAAGTGCTTTTTAATGTAATAAACATATACATAAAAAAGCACACAATATGTGTACATTTTATTCTACTTCAAAATGCATGATTCTTTCTATAAATTAACTATTTTTAATTGACTTAATGCTTTTTTTTTTTTACTTAAGTGAACGAGCTGACTACTGCCAATACCTGTATACTGCTCTATGTGCCTGTGTACAGCTTTTATGTAATTTCTCTGTGTAGATCCTGAGACAGGTGTCCCTGCATCCCCTTAACCAGCGCTCTTTTTTTTTTGGGACATCCCTCAGGATTGACTTGGTCGGCGAGCGTGGATCGATTCTACCCGCCTCACGATTCATTCCACGCTTTACCAACCATGTGATCTGTTCAAAAATACACACACATACTTGATATCCGTGCGTGCATGACTGGGCGCTCACACTCATTTGAAGAAGGAATATATTCTACGCAGTCTTTGAAAGGAAAGGAGAGTTTCAAATTATAAGCCCTCTGCTGCACCTGATATCCTGATAGCTGCGTTTACCTGCAGGGTGGGACACTCAGCATAAACATGTGTGTGATGGAGGAGGGAGGTAGTGACGTAGCCACAGAGAGACTCACTTCAACTGTTTCTTTTTCCTCCATGTGAAACCACAGAGCAGCATGTCTTGAACAGAAAATACATGTGACCTATTTACAGTTCTCCCTAAGTGTGTGTGTATGTGCACATGTGCATGCTCAACTCTCTCTATGTAAGGGACCATCCCTTGTGAAAGCGTGTGGTTTCTTCACAGGATATGGGTTTCTGGTGAAAAAGACACAGAGGAAGCACTCTGAAGAAAGCTTCTCTTCTTTTCTTTCGCTCTCTTCCCATCTCTCACTCCGCTCTTTCTCTCCACGAGACAAATGTCTCATGTTCAGGACGATTTATGGAGACTAGAGAGATATAGGCTTTGCTTTTCTGGTCACTTAAAATATCTTCTTGTTTTCTTGCACCAAAGAAAGTTGCACAACTGCCTTTCTGAGGATAAAATCCAGCAGTCACCTGCCTAACATTTATACTAGGTGTGTGCAGTCAACTGCAACCAAAAACATTTCCACATATAAAAAACAAAACAAGCACAAACATGGAGAAACACCAGTGTAAAAATGTACTAAATTTACTGTGCATTTGATGTGTCTCTCAGTCCAAAACACAAAGACTAAGGACCCTGGTCCCAGCGTTAAGAACATTCTCCCTCATTTCTACCCCTTGATGAAACACTAAGTTGACTTGTATAGACGGTGTCAAGAGGAGTTTGTAACTACAGGTTGCAAGCAGCAGTGTGGAGCGCTCCTCGAGCTGCCTGGGCCTGTTTGACTCCTGAACACTGAGGGACAGCTTCGCCACGGCTCCTTCATATTTAATCGTTCTGTTGAATTATTCTGGCTCACTGCCGTGTTGTGCCACCATGAATTGGGCCTCGGAGTTTGTGAGTGTATCTGCGTGTGTGTGTGTGTGTGTGTGTGTGTGTGTGTGTGTGTGTGGGACAGGGACGACAGGGAGAGTGATGTGGCAGTAGTGCCCGAGTTTGCCACGAACACTGGAAGCCTGTGGGAACGCAGAACCATAGCAACAGAATGAATTAATGAACAGGATCAGAATGCTACGTTTAACACTAGGTACACGCGTGTATATGCACACACACACACACACACACACACACACACACACACACACACACACAGAGGTTCAAGCCAGCTGGTGATTTTATATTCAACATAGGTAACCTGGAGATGCAGGTTGGGCCAGCCGCTCACAGCCAGATACTGATCATGTCGTTCTTACAGTTTCACAGTTTAACTTCATGTGGCGAAATCAAATCTGATGCTGTTTCTCATATTTACTTTTGTACCACTCAGCTCATTTATATTGGTTTTCATCGAAAAAGAATGAACTCAATAGTCTTGTTATAAAACATTTGAGTATCAAACAGATGTGTGGCTATACATTCTGCATGACAGATGGTTGTTTTTTGAAGAAAACTATTACAAATTTATTTTAAAAGTAACTATTATTATAACCATAATAGCGTAAGTTTCAATAAAGAAAGTTTTTGTAAGGCTGTAACCAAACATGTATTCTACATCTGATTTTTGGGTGCGCCAGCTGTCTCTTTGGTACACATACACCTGTGGATATGCTACTGATATAACATGTTACACGGTATCATATGACTGGATTGACAAACAGAAAATCCCCACACAGAACATGTGCTGGTGCCCTCCCTCAGTGAGTTATATCTTGATATTCTTTGGGCCGTGCTATTCAGAGAATAGTCTGCAGTGCCCCCTTCAGGAAAAGACAGAAAAACACCTGAGATTCAGATGGATGTTCAGGGCCTTTCAGTGATTTTACAAGAAAACCAGAATGCAGTATTATTTTGATTTTACAAGCTATTTGAGTAACAAAGTATTGTTTTGGGCTCAAACAACATGCAATAAGAACTTTTTGATTAAATGTTTTTTAGAGGATGATTAAAGTAAAGTATTGTGCAGGTATTTACTTTCCCTTAACTGTCAACTGATAGGTCTGGTCTATTCTCCTCGAAGCACCAGATTTAAATGGACATTCATGTAAAGTAGGAGAAACTAATAAATAAAAGGTCATCAGACAAAAGCCATACAATTACTGATGTCCTGCATCTTGTATACCTTCTGGTATTACAGACACTTTGAAGACTTGACACTTTTCAAAAACTAATTTTGCCTGTCTGCAATTATTGAGTGGCAGAAAAAAGAAAAAAAAGCTTCAGTACGGGTGGTGAGGACAAACCCCAGGGCGGCCCATGTTGGAGGCTGATGCCTCTGAAGGGAAAAGTTCAGAGGCATCAAAACACTTTGATCCAGTCAAACCTCATTTTAAAGCAGCTGGTATCAGATAAGATGCTTTTGAGTATGTATGTGTGCTGTGTTATCTTGTTGAACCAAAAACTAAAATAAGTTGAGGGTAGTTTGAAGGTGTTTAAGCCAATTAAGCATTAGGTGAACTGTCAATCACACTGAAATGTAACACTTAACGTTTCAGTGGTTCTCTTCATAATCCTGTCCTGCCTGAAAGAATTTTCATTAAAACAAAGCTTCATAAATGCCTTCAACCGTCTGGTAGTGGTTACAGAAAGTTCAAAGTCAGAATAGTACCTCACTTGTCACTGAAAATATGTATATGTCAAACACAAAACTGGGTTATTATTTCAGAGCAGAAGGGTAGATTTCAACACAAACATTGATTTTTACATTTCTTTTAATTGTACAATATTACAATTACATTTGTACAAATGTTTAAAAAAAATGAAATTCAGGCTACAAGAGGAAATGTTTGCTGAGGCCTGAAAACAACAATGTCCTTGACTACTGCACTGAACCTTCATGCAGCAGTGGTGGGAACAAGCTGCTTGGAGGGAGAGCCACATACACACACACACACACACAGACACTACATCAGTGGTGGGCTAGCATGGCTTCCTCCCGTTCACCCCTTCAGATCTTAAAAACACAGGAAGGGAAAACGCAGCAAGGTGGATACCAACATCCGTGCAGATGAATACCATGTATTGATTCGGTCGCATAAAAAAAAGAAATAAATCAAGTTGTTTGTTGTAGTGATAGTGCAGAAGGGAACCAGGGGAGTATGGTGGTTGTTCATTTGTTGTTTGGTCCAGGTCCAATGTGTTAAGAAGCCAAGCCGCAGGGTCAGAGGTCATCAGGTAGAGTTTAAGAGCGGGTGTACTTCCCCCAGATGTGCAGCATGAAGACTGAAGCAATGAAGAGCAGACTCATCACTAGCACTGGCACCGGGCCACTGTCACAACAAAAACAAAATGATCATTAATCAGATTAACACCCAAACACATAAAAACATAACATCATTTGCTCAAACTCCAACCACAGCGAGAGTCTTAGTGGAGTGGCTGATTTTATTGATGAGTTTAGGAAACAAGGAGGCGCTCTCATCTCTGAAGGAGGGACTGAGTGGGGTGGAGGGGTGCACCGCTAAGTAGCAGCATTGCCATGCCAACCATCTCCTCAGCGGCCCCCTCCTCTCCCTGTCAGAAGGCTGTAATTGAGTTGACCTTTCAGAGTGCATCCTTTAATGAAGCTTTGAGGCCAGCGTCTAACGCAGGAACAAACACGCACTCGATATACAGAACTGTATGGCGAGTCTGCCCTCCTTCGACTGCTGGAGAGCCACAGTCAATAACCACCACAGCACCATCGATCAACCATAGCCAGCTATGGCCAGGAGACAGGACGCCTCCTTTAATATTCGGGGCGAGGATGCAGCAGGATAAAAGTTCACGGAGTTGAGTTTTATAAAAGTGTGCTTCACACACACACACACACACACACACACACACACACACACACACACACACACACACACACACACTTTTGACCAGAGGCACGTCTGTCCAATTTCCTGCCATTAAACATTCCTTCCATTCTACCCGATGAAAATATATACGACACTAATGATATCAAGTGTCGGAAGTCCTGAGAATTAGTACGCGCGTCAGTGGCTAAATTTGTTTGCTCATGTTTATGTCCCTGTGTTCTGCTTTTATGAACTGTACTTACACTTTGAGACCTGGCGAGTCTTCTGTGTAGAAGCGCCACATGCCACCAGTACCTGCAGATCCTGTGGTCCTGCCACCGCTGCGGGTACCGCTGCTGGTAGCTTTCCTGTGGAACACACATACCCCAAGTCAAAAATCTTTGCCATTATACACTGTATTCACAATGTAACCAACTATAATAGCTGCTGATGAAAGAGCGCGGTGATTCATGGCCGCTTCACTCATGTGATGAGATTAAACAGAGGTTAATGAGGTAATGAAGAGGGTGATAGTAATGGGTAATAATGAGAGGTAACAGCGAGCCCCTGATTACACACTGATTAAGCCCACAGCACAACATCTATCTGCTGCTCTAATCTACACAGGGCACACAAAAATAAAGGGAAAGGCTATCTGAAAATCATCAATCACTCTTTACAGCATGAAGACATGAGCAGGCGGGGTCAATGCTCGGGGAACTCAGCAAATAATATTAGAGAGTGTGTGCAAGCGACATGACAACATTACTTATATCTCATGTTTAATGAAAAAGCCATCTTCTACTTTTTCACAGTGGTGGCCAACAAAGAGAACAAATATATAAAGTGTCTTTGTAAGCAAGACCTTGAGTTGCCACAACAGCTTTAATGCTTCATGGATTTTCCAAGTCTTCTACTGGAGTGATGAACTAAATTCTTCTCAAAAAAATAAAAATACATTCCCTCATGTGGTGCTTTGCTGATGGTGGCCAAGACTAACTCAGATCTCCAATTAGTGTTTAAATGTTTGAAATGTTTGAAATCTGTGATGACTGAAGAAAATGATTGACATCATGTTTATACTATAGACTTGAGTCCTATATCGAAGAATCTTCATTCATTTTGTTACTGCATCCATTTCAGCCGGTCTGTCACACATCTGTAATAACTTACCCATCTTTCTACAGGATAAAGAGCAGAGGTAACAGTTTGGTAGATATTGTGTGTGTGTGTGTGTGTGTGTGTGTGTGTGTGTGTGTGTGTGTGTGTGTGTGTGTGTTTACCTCTGTCTGACAGTGGAGCCGGCTGCGCGGGGAGCCACTGTCTTGCTGGGGGAACGGCTCGACACCCCAACATTGGTTGCACTTGCTGCTGGTCCGGGCTGAGGGGAAAGACACCAGAATGAATACACATACATAGGATTCAACTCCAATATACTCTCTGACAGGAACCTGTCACTCTCACAAATACATTTCCGGCTAAAACACACACACACACACACACACAAACACAAACACACACCATCATTTCTAGAAAGAGTTTTAACAATGATTATTGACTATTTACTTAGCTTCTGAACTATAGAGTGTGCATGTCAGAGACTGATAGCAAAGGCCTTCCCTAGTTAGGGTTAACTTCTAAACGAAGGTAACATACCAAATGTCTTCAGGAACATATCACGTTATAATCCATTGATTCATTCATTTAGAGGTGGGCTATCGTAAAATGTGTGTTTGTGACCGTTTGAGTTGTTTTAAAAGAGCCACGTCCACATTTGATGAGCTAACCGTAAAGCTAGCTAACAGAGAGCAACACGCGAGCACAGGTTTCACGTTCAACGGGCGTAAAGGAGCTGGTAAACCAGCAGTTTATTGAACAGACTATCTTACCATTTTGTTTTGTATTTGTCCCGATGCGAGGTGAAACTCTGATCCCTTCTTCAAGCCGATGTCCACGTCAAAGGAACAGCAGACAGCCGGTGTGTGAATTGGTCAAAACTGGAGAAGAGATCCCTCAAAGCTGACGCTTGTCTAAAAAGGACACGACTGCAAAACACAAGAGCCAGCGCATGAGACCGAGCAGAAGCCTGACCAGCTATTCGCATTCACCACAAAAATAATGAATTAAAACATATTGTAGGTGCTTGTTTTGGGATATTTTTATTACGAATATATATTTTTAATCCAGCAGCATCTTGAGTATATTTAATTTAGAGTAGTTTAGTGTATTTGTACTTTAATTTAAAGGCATATTTTTGGTCTACTTAGATTTTGAAAGCGACGTGTCTCACAGGAAGCGCGTCCGTCCCAGCGAGGAAACAGACGCCATTGTGACTCAAACTCAGAGCTCCGACTAGCCCTGATCACAAGAGATGATTTGATCCAACATGGCGTCCAAACAGTATAGTTTCCTGACAGTTCATGCGGCTACTAGCACGTAGACGAGCATAATCACAGGCACCCGAGCCCGGACAAGCTAGAGAGATCCAAAAGGTAAACATAATTGCTTTATAATTAGGTTGTGCGGAGATATAGCTGTGTTCAGTTACAAAGAAAACTGCTCACCAAGTTAGTTTTCTAAAACGGGTTACAATATAAATAGCTACATAGCCGAGTAACCATACTCTCGTGACTGTAACAGCTAACTTAAATCATCTAAAAACACTGGGGATAACGTTGTTCAGCTAAATCACAAGTAGTTTATGTCCCTGTATCAGTTCGACTTTTGTAAATGTAGTGCCAGCTTGTGGTTTTCTTTTTAGTAACGTTATAGGGCTGGTTGGGACATTATGACAGCCACAATGGTTTGCAGTACATTTAACGTAATGTTTTCCTTTTCATAGTCATGACATGAAGTACCTCTTGGGATAACAGTTATTAATTAACATTATTAATAAAACACAGTGACATATTGTCACGTTTTTCAACAATACGATTCTGAAAAGTGTCTCTTAATGGAATGAGAGAGTGGATTCATACTGTAAATACATTTGCTTTTGACATTATCAAGCAAATGTTAAAGCTGTTGTTAAAACGCCCTTTGTACTTCTGATTTTGGGATGATCTGCACTGTCTACTGGCCTTTCTGTGCTCCTCCGTTTATCTCATTCTACATCATCTATAGATACAATGTGTTTAAATTCCCTCCCTGCCAAAATAGCATTGTCTTGTAGGTAAATATATTCAGGATTCCATTTGAACTTGAATCATTCTTATGTGCAGGATGGCGCGAGTGGTGTTTCTCCATCCAGACCTTGGTATTGGTGGAGCAGAGAGACTGGTGGTAGATGCTGCTGTTGCTCTGAAGTCTCAGGGATGTGGTGTGCAGATTTGGACGGCCCATTATGACCCAACACACTGCTTCTCTGAGACCCTGGACCCAGAACTACCTGTGGTACGTTAACACACACCGTACTACGTAATGCTGTTCCTCAAAGAAACACAACACAGACAAAGAATAGTATATCTCAAATTCAGAAGACGCACACTTATTTTTGTATTGTTTCAATCACTCGTCTAATAGGTGTGTGTGGGTGACTGGCTACCCACCAATGTGTTTGGTTACCTGCACGCCCTGTGTGCCTACCTGAGGATGATCTATGTGGCCCTCTTCCTGGTCTTCCTCAGCGGAGTGGAGTACGACGTCGTCTTCTGTGACCAAGTGAGTCATGTCCTACAGAAACTATTTGTCTGCATGGTCGTCACTCATTTGAGTTCCCCGGCCTTCTGTATCTTCTTACTGTCTCTGTTGCTCAGATAATATCTTCCATTGTTAACAGTGGACTCCTTTTTGTATTGTTTTGTGTTTTTCTTTTTGGTCTGATCATTTCACTATACCAGGCCATGAAGTGTACCCTCTCTTGCTTATCTTCTACTATTTTGTCTTTCACACAAATATGGTTCTTTGGTGTCACCTTTCTCTTGCACAATATTCCAGTACAGGGGAAAACTCACTATTCAGACTCACTTCTTAAATGAATAAAACTGCAATCATCCAAAACATGTCATGCAAAGGTCACAAAAAGCTTTCGCAGTACTTGTCTGTTTTAATTTTGTATTACTGGTTAGATATATTAACACAGTGTATAATTTAATGTATTCTTTAGCCTCAATTTATATTTCAGAATGTTTAGTTTAATGTCTATGATATATATCTTATATTTAGTATTTTCCTGCTGCCATATTTTCTTCTGGTTAGCCAAGAAGGAGACATTATTTTAGGGAAGACATGTACATTTTTGTTTATACCCTTTTCATTTCACCCCAGGTGTCGGTGTGTATCCCGGTGCTGCGACTGTCCCGTCTCAGGAAGAAGGTTTTGTTTTACTGTCACTTTCCAGACCAGCTACTGACCCAGAGGAAGTCGGCCCTGAAGAAGCTTTATCGCGCTCCCATCGACTGGCTGGAGGAACGCACCACTGGCATGGCTGACATGGTACGTTACAGCTGAGGGTTGACGGCTGTAACATTCTACAGGTTATGATGGTCTGATTGCAGGGCAGGGTTGTGTCATTGTCTTATAAGTAGCATAATCAATCAATTTAGAAAACTAATAGGATGATCTATCCAACCATTATCTTTAACCGCTTATCCTGTTCAGGGTTGTAGGGGGTCTGGAGCCGATCCCAGCTGATATTGGGTGAAGGCAGGGTACACCCTGTACAGGTCACCAGACTATTGTAAGGTCTAATACGATTATATAATTTAGTTTCTCAATTTCATTTAAAATTGGTTTTGCATTTTGCGGACAGCAAAGTAATTTCTAAACAGTAACAAGGTTAAAATTGTATGAATCGGTAAGTAATCAATACGTTTATTCTGATGCACCAAGCAGGTTTATAGCACTGGATACAAATATTTAAGATCACTTATAGATCATAAATATAATAAACAGTATACTGGAATTTCAGTGCTATCACAGGTAAAGGCTGCCTTCAAGGAAAAGACTAGTGAAAAATTATATATATTCTTTTATAGCTCAGTGTGTTAAGTTTGAGTTGATTTGCTCAGAATTACTTTTATTTCACCCAGATGTTGTTTAACAGGTTAAGAGAGGAATTCTTTTGAACAGCTTGAATAAAACGGATACAGCCTGATTTCCGTGAGCAAGCTCAGGGCCCTGACAGAAAAGAAACTGACATTTTGATTATAGTTGAGACTTCAGGATAATAAAAGACTGCAGGCTGTCACCCATTTCTTCAGGAATTAAAATGCATGTGATATATGTGAGATCCTTATGAACTAATCTTTCTGTACTTCCTCTTAGATTCTGGTCAACAGCCAGTTCACCGCAGGCATCTTCGCAGAGACCTTTCGTGGTCTAAGAGGAGTCCAGACAGATGTCCTCTATCCCTCCCTCAACACGCATACTTTTGACCAGCAGTCCAGTGAAGCACAAGGCCTGGAAGGGCTGCTCCCTGAGGGAACCTCCTGCCTGTTCCTCTCTCTGAACCGATACGAGAGGAAGAAGAATCTGGGGCTGGCTCTGGAGGCTCTTGCATTCCTGATGAGCAGCCTTCCTCCGGGCCAGAGAGCAGGTATTCACCTGGTGGTGGCGGGGGGCTACGATGACCGAGTTACTGAGAATGTTCAACATTATACTGAACTGAGAGATCTAGCAGCGCAGCTTCACTTGAAAGACTCTGTCACTTTCCTGCGCTCCCCCTCTGATTCACTGAAGGTGGCACTGCTGCGGGGCAGCACAGCTGTGCTGTACACCCCGAGCAGAGAGCATTTTGGGATAGTTCCCGTGGAGTCCATGTACTGCTGCTGCCCTGTTATCGCAGTGAACTCTGGGGGCCCCCTGGAGAGTGTGGCAGACGGGGAGACGGGCTTCCTGTGCGAGCCCACGGCAGAGGCCTTCTCCAAGGCCATGGAGAGGCTCGTGAGGGAGCCGCAGCTTCGCAGGGACATGGGACAAGCTGGGAGGAGGAGGGTGCAAGATAAATTCTCTCTTCAGGCCTTCTCAAACCAGCTGTATGGGTACATTGTCAGGCTGAGCCAGTGATATGACCGCTGGAGAAGAAGCAGGAGACAGTTGGAAAAGTTATCCTCTACTGAACTGTGAATTGTCTGTGGATGACAAGGGTCTTCAGTGAGGTGAAGAGGATGTCTTCTTGCAGTGAATGTATGTGTAAATGTGCAGGGAGCCGGAGGGAGGGGGACGAGGGGGATGGTATTATGAGGACTCAGAGGACAATCAATCAGCATTCCCCTGGAGGGGTTGCCGAGAGGAAAAAAAAGGACGGAATCTCTATACCAATTAAGACAAGAGTAACGAGTTTACCCATCCTATCTCTGGAAAAAAATACTACACCGGCAAGTGTGTACCTGGTTGTGTGTGTGTGTGTGTGTAAGTGTACATGTGTAGAGCCGAGCAAATGAGCGTACCAAAAGGTTTGATGATGTGAAATGTTTTGCACTGTGTATGTTTTTTGTCTTTGTGTGTGTTTGGGGGATGAAGAAGAATGTACAGTGTGCACAGTCCCAGATCAATAAACAGGATGCTTTCCACTACTTCCTGTCCGTGCAGAGCTTTGTTCCCCTCCTCACATTCAGAAGACGCTGGCCTGTTCATGACTCTTGCTGCTGCGAGGTTATTAACAGATGATAGAGAGTGTTTGCCTTTATTAGAGGTCTGGTTGATGGGCAGTGTGGCTTTGTCTGGGTCATTATCAACGAGGAGAATAGCAGAAGGTCAATGTGTCTCCGCGCTGCCCTCCTCAGCCCTCCTACTGTATAGAAACACTCTTATTGACATTGCTGAAGTCTTAATAAACAAGAGGACACATACTTTTCTGACTCTTATGGAGTTTGCTTTGTTGGTAAAGTTTTTAGGCTTCGCTAAGGATTTTTCAGACGAGCATGGAGGCACAGAAAGGTTGTCATTGTTGTGCCATCCTTTTTCTTCTTCTTTTCTTTTCATTGAACACATTTGATTGTGTTTGAGTTGTGAAATAAAACATTCTCAGACAATGTTGCAGCCAAGGAGTTTTATTTTTTGCTCATTATCGAAGTCGGAGTGACGGATGACGTTCATGAGAAGCGCCGCAGAAGATCTTAAGTTTCTGTCTCCATCCGTTGTTGCATTATCATTTGCAGGGTTTCAGTTATATCCACATTCTTTTTCTTAAAGGCACCCTAAAAAGAGTGAATAAATAATTTGAACATATACACACATACACATATATATATATATATATATATATATATATATATATATATATATATATATATATATATATATATATTACACCACACCACACCACACAATCTCTTTCACTCGGGTGCCGTTGAACTAACCTGGTTGCACACAGCTTGGCCGTATCGAACAAATGTGGCGAAATGCTCACTGTTGAAGTTCACCAGGTCGTATTTGAACTCCTGCTGCAGAAACGTCTCGCAGCGATCCGTCATCATCTCCTGTGGAGATGGAACCAGGTCGTATTTGTTGTTGTTGACCCTGATGCGAGTTCCTGGAGGCACTTTGATGTCCGTAATGCGCTGTCTGCAGATTCTGGTGTTCCTCAGAACACGATCACCATTTGACTTTGGAACCAGTTGTTGAAGGAAGCTGCGGCAGGTTCTCTGTACCATGTTCTCATCTTACAGTTACAGGGAAATATAAAGTGTTTAAGAAAAATATAGCTGACACATTTGAGTTAACGCTCTCTAAGTTGCACATATGCAATGTCATTATTTCAAATACATTTCAGTTTCTTACCTCCCACTCCAAAATGGACAACACAGCCTTCTCCCATATAAACACCCCAAAAAGACAGTCCTGACCATGGATGCACAAACTCAATCAAGTCTCCAACCTCTGCTGTGGACACATTCGGATCAATCTGAAGGAAAAAAGAGCTAACTTAAAGCAGTGCAAAGTATCCAAATGTCTTATTTTTTCCGCTCCCCTTGATTTACTTGCAGAATTCAAATAAGAAGACATTTATATTTAGGATGGAAATCTGAGTATAATAAAAATGATGGATGTCAAATCTAATAAAAGTCGAGCAGCAGCAGTAATGAACATCTTAAAATATCTCAATATGGAAAAAAGCATACTCTTACCTTATGGTGTGGAAATCCTCATGTTGATAATCACACTTAATTAGAGCTAATACAGATTTCTAAGATATTTGACCAAAAATAGTTTTACTTTGGCAAACATACACAAGTTCATACCTTGACAAGACTGAAGGTACTGCTGTATAAGGTTAAGCATTTCTGGATATATTAGGTGTTGCTCACCTGTCGCCATGTCATTTGAGAAAAAAAGCTGTCCAAGTTTCCCAAAAGGTCCATTGTTGCTGTGAGCTGAAGCCAACAGACGGACTGAAGTGCACTCTCCAATTATTGGGACGCAGAAAACAGGTTGTGTAATAGTTTAAATGACTTCAATAGTCAGATTAGATAGCCTTGAATGTAACTGTTTCAAGATGATAGGCAGCCTAATATGTTACCTATTAATCTAATGTGCTCTATTATTCTATCAGGTCCAGGCAGGCAGTCATCAGTCAATCATGCAAAAAGGAAATATTCAGATATTTGCTTCAGTTTGTTTAAAATATGTGGTTAACCTGCATTGAGTTTTCAATTCCCACTTCTCATATTGATTCAGACATTTCTTCAGAGTCAATTTCAAAAGCTTAAACGCAAAGATAAAGATTATTTTTTTTGAACTGTTTGTCCCTTTAGATCTAATTAGTGCAGGTGGCCATGGTTTCATTTGAAATAGATACCAAGGTCTAGCATTTGGAATATCACAGTGATAGACTGCAGTCAATTTATGTTAGTGATCCTAAGATCTTGTGGTGAGCGAATACAATGGTGGAAAAAAAAAAGATAAATAATTCTAACCATCGAAACAATCCACATTCGTTGTGGGTTGTTTGAAAATTAGATGGTGAATTGCCATTTTAAGGAATCTGGTTTGTGAGCTCATGTAAAAGGAAAACAACAAACTTCATGAGCACACTTCAGACGTAAAATATAAAATATACATTTTGAGGCAATAGTTTGATTTTGAAAATGTTAAATACATATGTGGGTGTAATATTATGGACAAAGGTCTCACGAGTATCATATAATAGAGCTATCCTTCATTTTAATTATTTTAGTTGTACTTAAGTTAGGTAAGTAAAGAAAGGGAATTAACCATACAGAATATTTCAATGCCAGTTATAAAAATATAAAATGCTACTAGGACAAGAATCAAAAAGCAGGTGTGTGTTTTTGTGTGTGCCCGCAAGTGTGTGCGCGTGTGTGTGTCTGTGTTCCTGCAGTGTTTCCCCATGCAGAGGTATTAAGAGTAGATGATGAGGAGGGCGTAGCTGCAGTGATTTAGGGGCCCCGCAGGCAAGATGATAAAAAGGGCCTGTGGAGCCTGTGAGGGAGGGAAAAACAGTGTAATTATGTGTACAAGTTTTTTTTCTTCTATCTCTTCCTGTTCCTCATTCTTAAAAGAAACTGTCTTTTTCCTCAAAGTTGGGAGAGAAGAATCAATGTCCCTTCCCCTACTTCCACCCCCACCTCCCCTGTTCCAGTGCCCTGTGGTGGGGTGGTTATTGAGATCACGGTGTGTCTGAGTGACAGCGATAACCGGTACCCAGGTGCCCCTGGCACATGGTGTTTAATTAATTAATGAGACCGCGGGGTTGGTTTTCTAATTCCACTTAGCCAGCACCGGGGTGTAAGAGAGATAGCCGCGAAATGTTTAGGTGTGTGTTTTCAGGCGAGGAAAGGAGAGATGTATGTGAGAGGGTGTGCGTTTTAAGGGTCTATATCTATTTTGTTGGCAGTTTGGGAGCTGGTTTTAATATTAAATATCTATGGAATATTTTTACTCTGACTTTTAATCACGCCATATGATTGGGAGTTAATCTAAATGCAGCAGATGATGAGAGTTAGTATTAATACATCAGTCTGAACCAGGTCATGGACTCATTGCCCTAAAACAGAGAAATGTACATGAGATTTAAACAGGATGATGCTGAGAGCAGTGCACGCTGTGTGTTACACAGGTTTTTACATACGCAACATTAGCACCACCCATTGTCAATATTTCGTACTCATACAGTTTGACCATTGATTTAAGATTCAAAGCGTTATCGTCTTTAGTACAATTAAATGATTAGGTCTCTGTCCTTTCTATTTAACAGTTAAAAAAAGGAAGTTCGAACAGGAGAACACTAACATAATTGGGGGAAACAAATCACTTGGCTCAATATCAACACATGCAAATACAAATTCAGTTGTGCAGTAAATTGTAATGTTTGACACTGAGGCAAACCATAACCCAGGCTTGAAGCAGTATGCATTTGTACAATGCAGGTAGATGTATGATATTGTACACCAGATGTGCAATATTAACTTCTCTTACTACGTAGACTTCTGTCTTTAATCTGAACCAATCAAAAGGTTACAATGTTCTTTCAACCTAATTTATCAAACGCAAACATATAGAAAATTGATATTTTTCTTGAATGCATAGAAAGGGGTTTTAATCAGTGATCAATGGAACGAGCATTCACAAAAATTTAGACTTACAATATCATATTTCTCAATTTTCTGTGATGCGCAAAGATGCTTAAGTGTATGTAATGTAACGTAGCCTTTTCTTTGCTCCACATATTTTCTTATTTTGCAGAAAAGACCGGTGAAGTTTTACTGTTGGATGAATGCAGTGAAAAGAAAAAGAGCCTTCCCAGTCATGAATGATGAATGAATATGCTTAAAAAATGTGAAATCTGCATTTGTATTCACAGCTCATTTTTAAGAGGTGTTTTACATGGTATATGTTAGCAAATTATGTATTTCACTCTTTACTGCTTCCATAAACTATTCAAATATATTAGCTTACACCTCATAAATGTTACCACTGCACAACTCTTATACTCACACTGGTAAAACAGTATGAGGAACTGATATCATGGAGGGAAGGAATGATTTACTAAAGCTACATAAAACTCTTCTCTCTGTGGGAAATCACAATAAAACTTCTATAATCTCTGCTAGTGGAATATTATAGATAGCCTCTATAAAAAGATCTTTATGACACAGGAAAGAGAAGCATTACGACTTGTTCTACCCCGCTCGTTGTGGTTTAAACCATCTTATAGCTTAAAGATAAACGAGTCCATAGATTTCATACATCAGACGTCATCTAATTCACAGGAGGTTTGTCCATAAAATTGTGAGGAGTCTTGTTTCAGATGTAAGGTTATGAGGAAACGTCCACCAGCATTGATGGGGTGCAGTCAGATAAGAAACAACAGATAACGATGAGAAAAAACTAAACAATGTAGGTTGCACACTTTGTTCTGATATACAAATATTAAACTTGTTGATAAGATGAAATAGTTATCAATTGCCTCCAGGAGTAACTCTTGAATAAACATATTTATTTCACATTCTTCATTGTGAAAAGGTTTGTCTCAAGCAATCGCTACTGCAACTTCTGTCTCAACTTAAAATGACTTTGGAGCAGATACATCACAAAGCAAAATAAAATTCCACCTCTTACAAGAAATCAGATAAAAAAAAAATATTTGAATGAATGAATATATACTTTATTAATCCCCAAGGGGAAATTTGGTGTTGAGTAGCAGCAATTTACGGACAAAAAATAAGATATAAAAACAGCAGGGAGGAAAGATATATACAATAATAATACTAATAAAAATAAAAATAAAAATAGCTGGGATGAAAGAAAAAAGAACAGAGTATTAATGTAGGAATTAAATTAAACTTAAACAGTAGAAGTGCAACAGTGCAAGTATGTATGTGTATATTAAGTGTGTGAGGTGTAACATCTGAATCTCAAAAATAAAGTGAATAAGCTTGTTTCCCCGCAATCTTGGACTACTATTCCTTCAAGACAGGTCAACGTGCTGAATAGCCTTACATTTAGAGATGCATTTAGGAATGATGTTATGATCTTTCTGCTTTAATTCAACCACAAACTTTATGTTCCAGATATATGCGTGAACACAAATATTATGCACACACAGCTATCGTGGCGCCCTAGTTGCTCTTCCTGGAGCAGCAGGGAGATGCAGGAGGAGGAGGAGGGGTGCGAAGAAGGAAGTGAAAAGAAGAGGCAACAGGAGAACAGACCTCCCATTGAATTTGGCTCGCTTCCAGCACTCATTCAGCTAGTAATCAGCTGTGAGTCAGTCAGTCATACCGGCTTTAAACAAACACATTAACATTTGAGTGCACGTTTCACGAGTGTTCACTCGCGCACGCACAAACACATGCTGCCATCACATTAAACACAAACACACACAATCCGGCACACCCTGGGAGTTAGTACCTGGTGCTTTTTTTCTCTTCTTCTTCAGATTTTCATGCTTCTCAGTTCTTTGTTTCTTGACAGATTTGGGCCTGAGGGGTGCGTTTGGTGTAGTTCTGGTGGGGAATAGCATAGGGTGACCACAGGAAGGGGTCTTTGATGATGAGGTTGGAGGGTTGTGGTAGATGACAATACATACGGGGGGTGTTTGTGCACGCGATGTACAGAGCGAGCACCTGGCTCGGTACACCCTGATCAAGGGGTACCGTCGCCCACCTATGGCCCAGAAGGAACTCGCACACTCGCCTGCAGTTACGACTCCACAGCGCTGCCGAGCAGACCCCCACACACAGCTGGTGAAGATAACCTCCGGTGATAACACTCACAGGGGTGAATGTCAATCACGCTGTCTGCACGAATGTGTGTGTGTGTCTGTATGTGTGAAACAATGGCCCTCGATTGTTGATGCAAGTATGCTTTATGTACAACTATGCATTCTTAATGTGTGTGTGTTTGTGTGCCCAGTGCCCAGTGATGGCCTGTTAGATTGAGCTGTCAGTCGGCAGGCAGCAGATGAAGATTAATGGAGCGCGCAAACAATAAGAGGCTGGCAATGATCATAAATATGCTAATGGCCATTAGCAATACACACTTGCTGACATGCATAAGAGTGTGTGTGACGCGTGTGTGTGTGTGTGTGTGTGTGTGTGTGTGTGTGTGTGTGACGTGTGTGTGTGTGTGTGTGTGTGTGTGTGTGTGTGTGTGTGCGTGCGTGCGTGCGTGTGTGTGTGTGTGTGTGTGTGCTTGTGTGTGTGTGTGTGTGCAATATTCCTGCAGCAAAGATTTGGGAAAGGAGGTGATTCAGGTTACTGAGTTAACATTGTTCTCCCTCCCCTTGGGATCCACACCAAAAACCCATACACACACACACACACGCACACACACACACACACACACACACACACACAGCGGTGTGTTGGCTGACTGATGGACGGGAGAGATGTGTTATGTTTGTGTTGTGGGCTACAGGAGGGAGGGGAGCAGGGCTCATTGAGTAGATGACATGATTGGTTTCGCATTAAAATGTGTTTATTTAGTGTTTGTGCGCGTGTGTGTTGGTGTGTGAGAAGGGCAGTGGATGGCTATGATGTCTGTGCCAAGCCTCTGATTAAGACTACCGGTTCAGCTAATGGCACAATGAGAGGCTGATTAAGAGAGGAAGAGATGCTGAAAAAAAAGAGAGCAGCGGGAGATAAAAGGGATAGATGGACAGATCCATTCACTAAACTGATGATGGGGCTCTTTGTTGTCTCATCCCATTCTATGGTTCTCTGGGGTCCTTCCTGTGTCTGCAGCATACTCTCATTTTTTAAAAGCCTCCTTATTTTTCTCTCACTGCCTCCCCTTCCTTATGCTTTTTCTTCCTCGCCGCCCATCTGGGTCAGACAGCACAAAAGAGCAGTGCAGGGGCCCCAAACTGAAACCTGGTCCTCCACTTCATCACTTGAAAACGTACTTCTTAACCTCCTTCTCTACTTTTCACCCCTGGTTGTCTCCTCTCATGCCGCCCCACCCCGCCCACTTTTCTCTGCAGAGTCCACTGGGAAATGTTGGGGGCTCACGGGGATCTCCGACCTTCCTTGTCCTTTAAACACACATGCACTCCTGCAGTCACAGACCGATCCTGATGGAGAGTGTAATTTGTGTGTGGCAGGGTGGGGATGGATGAAGCATGTAAAGTAGACATAGGAAAGTGGTTATGATTGGGGCTAATGAGCTCACAGGGGACGCTTGGATCAGGAGGCTAGCCAATAGCAGGCCTGGTTCAGATACCCCCCTCTGGAGGGTCCCTATTGGGCTGAGACCCTTGTTGCCCCATGGGAATGCGTCAGTGTATGAGTGTGTATGTGTTTGGGTAGTTTCTGTTGGAAACCCCAACAGTCCCTGTGGTCATTATACACTCATTCTGCTGAGCTGGTTATTATTGCGCTCCATGGACAAGGGTATAGCATTTATATGTCGAATCACATCAGCCATTAAGTCAAGGTCACTGCTAACTATTAAAACACAGAGGGACTCGCTTGTTTTGGGAGTGCTATTGAGCGCTTCTCTTGGAAGCCAGGCAGAGCAAACTCATAGAAACTCAGTGATGATCGCTAACGCCGCATCAGTGGGAAGTGTGGGTGCGAACAGGTGTGTGTGACAGTGTGTCATTCTGTGTGTGTCTCATTACCATGCATCGTGTGTCAGTGTTGTCCAGGAGGCTGAGCCTCCGCTCGCTGCTTCAGGGGAGAGTTATAGATTACTGGCTAGAGCAGGCAGGGGCCAGGGGAGCCGCTGGAGCCCAGACCCAAGAACTGCAGGCCGGGCACGGCTCTCAGCTCATCAGCCTCTCTCTTGAGGCTGCGGAGCTTAACCTGGAGCAAGGCTCTGATTAACCAGGCTAATGACGGTGCAGCCCCCAGCTCCCACTGCCCAACACCATAATCACTGCTTAAGGCCCTGGCCAGTCGGCGTGTGTATATGGAGCGAGAGTAGTGTCACAGCTTAATGGATAAGTCTACTGACAACAAGCATTTTAAGTCAGCTGTCAATACAAGCTTTTAGAGTCACTCACATGGCAGGAGACCAATGTATGAGAGGCTGGAATGAAATCAAACACATTCAAAGCTTCAATATTTCTTTCCTGTGTTTGTCGGTCGTACGTGGTCATGTGGCTGAGTTTGTGCACGTGAATGTGTGTAACCACAGTTGTAGGTGTTTAATGAGTGCTGATCGATGTCTCATCTGTGCCGCCTTATCTCTAAAGCAAACATTTCATCAGCACAATGAAAGCATTCAGCCTTTGGTACACACGGAGACCCGGACAGACAAACTGCACAAACCAAATGACATATGCAAATAAGGCCAAGACAGACATGCTTTTGTTCATATCCCATTCTTACAGAGAACTACCAAACAACTGAAATAAGCATACACCAGTGAGGATGCATATCTTTTTAGTGTCTTTGTGGGGTGGAGTGGGGAGGGGTGGAGGTGCAATTGCACTGCAGACAGAAGAACATGCCAATAGTGTTTATTGTCCTCTGTGAGTAAAGTGATTTCTGACAACTCCTAAATGAAGCCCTGAAGGTGGGGAGGCCTGCAGCTAGATCACAGGCCTGCTTTATGACTGGTTGTGTGCGTGAGAGAGTTAGAGACGGAGGTAATAGCTTGCCGTTGTAGGAAGGGCCGAGTCGATAAGTGATCTAGCCACTCTCCAATAGATAATGAGGTGAGAGGTATCCAACACTGAGTTTAGATGCCAAAATGAGACAACGCCTACAGGTTTATTTCTGCAGCTCCACAAAGCAATACAATGAACCTTCTGCAATTCTACTACACAGTATTAACCATAACAAAAGGAATGAGGAAATATGAGATATTTTAACTGCTGGAGATATACAGGCAAAAAGGAGGCAGACCATGATTAACATGAGGCTAAAGTTGGACAATATATTGCTTATTTCTAGGTATGTGGGACTGCCCCAGTTCTTACCATTACAATTGAGTCACAGAGCAAAGCAAATTAAAATGAATAAGTACAATTCTAAAATTGATCTTTGAAGATATTATATTCGGGATTGACTCCAAAAAAACTACAGTGCCCATGTTCATCTTGAAGAAGGAACGCCTCGCTCTTAAACATGTAATGTATGCATTTTTAATAAGACATTTTGACAACAACCTCCATGGGACAGAGGAATAAACTGTATCAATTCATCGTTGGTTTTCATCATTTTATAGGATTGGTTGACAATAAGAGCTCGCCAGCTTTATCCTTTAAGGTGACAGAGGGAAGAGAAGAAGCAGTGACAGATTATGAGTATGCAGGATGTTTGTTCCATTGACTGACAGCCCTGACTAAGACAACCACATCGCTGCTGATCTTCCTTAACATCCAGGGCTTACCTTGTGTATCCGGACATACAATTGTGGGTGCGGGTGGAAGTGTGCCAGCTATACATTTTTATTATTATTATTAGTGTGTGGCATAAGTCGCTTTGGACCAAAGCGTCAGCTAAATGAAATGTAATGTTTATGTGCACATGCATATGTGTTTAGCTCTGCCTTTACGATTGCCGGTTGATGGCTAAGCAGAAGTCAGATCCAGGCATGCACTCATAGCAGCTGTGTTTCTGAATGGATCCAGTGGCCATTGTTCTCCTGTCACTAACTCGTCTCTCTGGCCCAGGAGACACACCGCTGACATTTAGCAGACCCCCCCACCCCACCCTCTCCTCATCGCTTCTCTCCGACCATTCCCTTCTCTCCTGGCTCATTCTCTCTTTCACTATCTCCTATACTTCTTCATGTACCTTGCTCCCTCTCTCTTTCTGTCACTCCATCTCTCTCTGTGGCATGATGTGCCAGGACAGATGTGCATGGATAGGTGTGTGTGTGTGTGTGTGTGAGAGAGACAGAGTGAGTGTTTGTGTTAATGAGTGGCCCTTTAAGGCTATTAAGATAAGATTGCTACACCCAGAGTCCCTCATTACCCAGCAAGCATTGCCCCCACATAGAATTGTAATTGGGAAGGAGAGAGAGAGAGAGAGAGAGGGGTCGAGTGTTGGAAGTAGAAATAATAGGAGGATAAACGAGGGATAATTGGGCGGCTCGAGAACAAGAGGAGCGATTGATCAGGTTGATTTGTTTCTGCAGAGGGAGACGGTGTGGAGAGAGGAAGGGTTAAAGGTCACACACTCTTGGATGTACAAACATGCATGTGTGCAAGTATGATAAATTATTAAAAAACACATGTTTTACATGCACGAGTGGATGTACACATGCAACACACACATACATGCACACAGACGTGCTACAACATGGAAACTCAAGGTAAAAATGTGATAACATGCCATAGGTTTAAATTGTTGTAGGTGTTGTAATATTTCAAAACTGTGTGCAGTTATTCATCAGACTTCATGAGTTTGGGATGTTTAAAAAACATTTACATTGTTATATTGTGTGTCTGAATGTGTGTGGGTGGGTGTGATTGTAGATGTCAGTCAGCCTTTAATCCCTCTGACAGTCATTGTTGTCTATTTACACTTTTAGTCTCTTTCAGATTGTGTAACACCAGCGTCACCTACAGGATACAGACATCAACTGCAAAGTTTCACAGCTTTATTCGGGAATTTGTGAATAAAGTTGTGTGATGATACATTAAATATGATTGTCTGTCTGCACAATCTGTTACAAAACCAATACAATATTGTATGTATGTACATTTATTTACAAGTATCTTGCTTATATGATTATAATAGATTATGATGCTGATTCCTTTGAGATATTCTGTTAAACGTTTCACTGTTCTGAGAACTAAATAGACTGACTCATGACATATTAAGCATTGAAGAAATGTGAGAATGATGATGACTAGACACAGAGCAAGTGTAAAAATAATAATTTCACTGTCACCCTTATATGTCCTCATTAATTAGAGGCATTTGTAATTCTGTAATATGTATTTATACAAGGGGCACAGTGCGATCTATCATAATGCTTCTTATTCTCTAGATTTCTTCTGTATTTCTAAACTATGGATTCAGTACTCTCGTAATTTTTCAGGCTATCCGCAGCAGCAAGCACACAAGCGCACTGGAGTGACTGAAGTCCTTTCCACTATGTAGGTAAAAACGTTACTTGTCATTTGTCCTTCAGTGAAGATGAAATAGCAAAGCTGATGAGACATCTATTTGTAACCTACGACAGTCCAAGGTTTGAGCAAGATATGCATCAGTTGGAAAGTGAAATGTGAAAATGATGGGTATTAGCCTAAGAAGATATTCCTCAAGCCGACCGGAACATGATGTTCAAACCGTGGCTTTATATCACCATCAAGTGGCAGGACTGTGTACAACCACCAAAAAAGACAGGATGGAGTTACAGTTCGAGGATGTGAGTGAGGAAGGTTAGATAATGTTTTTTGATGTAAAATGCATATTCAACCATTACTATGGGTACACAGGGCCACCTCTATGCAGTGTTCCCTCAGCAGTTGGAATGAGACACACAGGGACCGGTGAACTAAATACAAAAAAATATACTTATATATATATATATATATATATATATATATATATATATATATATATATATATATATATATACACTTATATTAAAGAAACAAGGCATTCAGAGAGGGCATACAAGGCAGCTCTAGATTTGGATTTGCAAATACACATATTATCAGTCCGGGATAAATGCCAGGTTTTCGATTTAACCAAAGATAATGCAGCAGGAAATACAGATAGTTTAAACAAAGCAATTTAAACATGGTGGGTATTTTATAGGTTGATAACAGTATTTTAAAGCAAATAATACAGCTACTTTTATATAGGTAAATAAACCATTTCTCCTGAAGAATGTTATTCCTTGCAGCGTGGCCGATTTAAAACAGTAGGCCAATTTAGCAGATGAAATTAATAGAAAATGCACAAACAACTGACTTCATAGATACACAAGTTATTTATAAACTTTCTTTTTAATATCTTAAGAGTCTATGCATTGATGGACTAACATCCCATATGCCAATTATTGTATTTCCAACCAATTTGTCTTTTTTGTTTTTCCTTTAAGTTCCTGTTCTTTGCTCATCTGTGGCCCGGCTTTTTGAGCAGTACATGGGATGCGATCCATATACTCCACAACTCTGAAAGATTGTGTGTGAAATACACTTTATATTAGTGGCCTAATCCCCAATTGATTGATCCTGATAACAGCACGTAGCGCCTCCTCATTGGATGCTACTTTGATTGACTGAGGAGGCAGAAGAGAGGGAGGCCGGGCGAAACCATTCATCCAGCCAATACTCCGACTGAAAAATATACGAAGATTAATGAGCACTACCAGCCATCTAGATTTGGATTCCAAAGAGGATTACGGGCGTGTAGCTAATATAGGTGGTACGATTACAATAAGGGGTAATTTAGGATTGGATTAGCTTCGTAATCACACGATCATCGACGCTGAATCCCCCCACTAACCTGCGAATAAACAGCCAAACAGGCAATTTGGGATGCGGGGTTGATTTTGGTGACGCTGCGATGGATACCTGCGAAGATAGCGAAATTCAAACAATAATGAGGATCCGATTTGATTTCAAGTTGGTTTAATCGTTTTCATCGCTTCTTTGTTGACGCCATTTGGCCATGGTTTTCCTGCGGAGGCTCGTGAAGCTGTTGGTGCTGCTGATCCAGAGCGGATGGTTGGGGGTTGCGCCGAGCCCCACCGATGAGGGAGCACTCCGGGCCGGCCACGGGGAGCACGGAGAGCCGGGGCACCAGGAGCCTCACAAGGACTCCTACAGCACCTTTGCCTCCGAGTTCCTGGAGTCCAGATACCTGTCGGATGACGGTAAGGATCTAATGCATTGTAGTACGATTCGCAGTTGGTGGGTTTGGTTTACATGGCACGCGTAATAGACACACTTCTAACATGTTTAACAGAAGATTCAACAAAAACTGTAAACAGTAACTGATCATGTGCTGTTCATTTTGTTTTGCATCCAACCTGCACTGTGCAAGGCCTTTCAGCACCCAGGCCAGCTCCTCGGTGGTAGCTGCCCACCCCACCCCCTCCCCTCTCTCTCTCTCTCTCTCTCTCTCTCTCTCTCTCTCTCTCTCTCTCTCACACACACACACACACACACACACACACACACACACACACACACACACATACGCGCGCGCGTGCGCACACACACAAACAGTGCAGATGGCCTCCCCTATAGTTGGCCCTTTGACTGTCTTGAAAACACAAAATCTGTTGTTTTGGTGTGGAACCAACAGAGTGCTGATTTTGCATTTTTCAGGTTATCCATTCCCCACCGCCCCACCAGTGGATCCTTTTGCCAAGATCAAAGTCGTCGACTGTGGAGTAACCAAAGGCTGCATAAGGTTAGAGAAGGATACATCTTTTGCCAGCTCTCCCTTTCTGAACAGCGCTATGGTGCAGGTGTACTCCCAGAGGCTGCTTTATCCGAGGTGCTGTGGCTTGACCTCCTAAAGCTGGAGCTAAACATGGACGTCTAGTATTTACTCTCTGAAAACTGAGTGAAATAACCCTAGTGCCTTCAAAGTGAACATATGTATTTGTCCATGTACAGATACGGGAAGCCAGGGTGTGATGCAGAAACGTGTGACTACTTTCTGAGTTATCGCCGCATCGGGACAGATGTGGAGTATGAGATGAGTTCAGACACAGACGGCTGGGTGGCCGTAGGTTTCTCCTCAGACAAGAAAATGGTGAGCAGCTGCACAACAACAACTGGCTGTTGAGACTGTTTGGGGCAGTATGACACACACAGTATTTCTGCTATTTTATAGCACAACTTATTTCAATTTGATATGTTGTATCAGACTACATGTATGGTCCATAATCTGTAATCAAATACATGAATGTAGTGCAAATTATGCATCTTTTTAAGAGCTGACATTATGAAACCAAATGATTAACTGAACAAAAATATACCTTGAAGACTTTCATACTGAATGATATTGGCCATTGATTACGTGATTATTTGGCATGAAGATAAAAAACCTTTATTTACAGCCTGGTAATACTTTTAATGACATTATTTTAAGGCCGCCAAGACAACATTATGTTTTCTTTCCTCCCTTTTTTTTCCCGGCCATTTTCGTGTGAAATATTGGGAACCAAAGGGTTTGAGAGACATTGGTTTAATGTGTTTACACAACATGTAATGAATATAATCAAAATGAAGATATTTTATTCAATGTTATCATTGTTAAAATGTTACATTATTTCATCAGTGTCAACTGTTTTGTTGAACTTGTGTACCAAGGCCGCCATGATGAAGGCTAGGCACCTAATCAAAATGTAATTGTCTGATTATCAAGTGCAGCCTGGTGGTACAGTGGTCAGCAGTGGCAAGAGGGCTCTTGATTTTAACCCTCCAGCTCTTCTTCTGTATAGAGTTAGAGTTGTTTTCCTATATTGGCGTTGGTGTTCTCCTTGTTCTTTGTTTCCTTTCCTTTTGTTTGGTTCATGTGAATGTGAGCTTGTATGGTTTTCTGTCTTCATGTGTCATCCCTGTGATTGACTGGTGACCTGTCAAGAGTGTACCCCACATCTTGTTTTTTACCTATATTGCTACAAGTAAAAAAAAAAGGACACTCGTGTGCATTATAATTACCCTTTTTAGAAAAACATTGAGTCTCAGAGAATCAGTTGTAGAGTCAAAATAATCTCACGTACCTCCAGTTTCATTGTATGACAGGTCTTTGGCATAAAGCACTGGGGCTTACTGCACAAGCATGAGCAATAATAGTATCAGTCCCAATAACTTTATTGACATTTCCTGTTAGAATTCAACCTTTTGTCCACAGATGAATATGTAGCATTTTGGAATAACACTTTTCATTCCTTCCTCTGTCCTCAGGGAGGAGACGATGTCATGGGCTGTGTCCATGACGATAACGGACGTGTACGGATTCATCACTTCTACAATGTTGGCCAGTGGGCCAAGGAAATAAAAAGGAACCCTGCAAGAGACGAAGAGGGCATTTTTGAGAACAACCGGGTGACCTGCCGTTTTAAACGGCCTTTATATGTCCCCAGAGAGGAAACACTTGTAGACTTACACCTGTCATGGTATTACCTGTTTGCATGGGGACCGGCCATACAAGGTGATTGATCAAGCTTTAGCGTCAAGTCACCTGTCTTTGGGCTTTGCTTTTTTATCTTTCATCTCATTTTACATTGTCTTGCCTTTTCCAACAGGTTCCATCACGAGACACGACATCGACAATCCGCCTGTCAGTGACCACATGATCAGCATCTATAAGTACGAGGACATCTTCATGCCTTCTACGGCCTACCAGACCTTCAACTCTCCCCTCTGCTTACTGCTCATAGTAGCCCTCACCTTCTACTTACTAATGGGAACGCCATAATGAAGCACAGCAGACCACAGAGTGGAGAGAAGAGGGAAGAGAAGATTATGCAGCAATAAATAAGTTGTCTGATGCCACATTCAAGGATGCACTTTGTGCAAAGAGACATTATTAGATATATTAAACACATTATAGAGTATATTACTTATGTTATAGCATTACTCTGAACTCATAAAGGAGATCTTGCCACATTATTAAACCTATATGGTAGAGGTGTCATGTACTGGTGTCAGTACAAAAAAAGAGATCTGATTAGAGAGTAGTGTTATATTAAAAAATAGGCCAGTTATTTTCAGTATTATTAATGATAACTTCCAAGTATTTTAAAAATATGAGAACTACACATGATAATGCATAAATCTCACAAGTCTTCGAAATACTGCATGCAATGGGAAATCTGGAAATTATTTTGAATTCCCGCTGTTCACCGATGATGAGAAGACAGTGTCACATGTTAAACTTGGCTAAAACACAAAGGTTTTCTGCGGACAAAAGAAAACAAGCAGCTCACAGCCGTTTGCACAAACTCTTCCTGTCCTTTTACCCTCTTTATATGGATGTCATGCTTTGCAAAAAAGAAAAAGAAAACATGGATTGTTTGTTGTTTGTACAGGGCCTATCACAAAATATAGTTTCCAAGGTTTTAGGTACTGCCTACAGTATGTGTTTACCATGTAAAATATTTTCATAAACTTTTTCTTATGTTTGGCTCAACCTTTCCATAATTTCCTTTCAAGTTTCCCCCCTTTCTCAACCAGAGTGTCTGCTGTGTTTGTGTATTAGTACTGTGACACTGTGACTGTGTTTTAAAGACAGAGAGGCTGCTAATGACTTAAGCAATAACACAGAACGGAAGCAAACTGTGGATTGGACAGTTTTTTGGACATGGACTAATGTCCAAGAACCCCCACCAGGCTGTTATTGTAGCCTTCTGAAATAATCTGCCATGGTTGTGTATATTATCAATAAAACTGTGAAGAAATAACAATACAATACACACAAGGTAATACAGATATTGTGCATGAACAGACAGCTCTGTCAGTCAAACAGTAAAAGGCCATAGGAGATTATTTTTGATAGAATTAAAGAATTATAATAATAATCATATTTAGGACCACAGACCATTGATGACACTGATATCATGTCATCTGTATTTTGAAAACTCAACGGCTTTAGCAACATGAAACCTTAGATTTTAGTAAAAAGATCCGATGTAGAAAACGATCAGTGACTACCCCAACTTACAACAATTAAGATAAAAAACAGATGATAACAAAAGTTTTTATTGGAATAATTTTTTTATTGGCCATGCCTTCAACATAAACCTTTTTTTGAGTAATTGAAAGAAAAATGCAATACGTATCTTAGTAATTGAATAAAATCAAGATTTGGGAACATATTCAACAATCAACTTTGTTTTAAGGGGCTTGTTTCCTTAGCGCATGTCAAGCTTAATAACAAATGTTCTTGTAATAATCCAAATGTCTGTAACCAGAAGCCAACTGTAACGTTATTATTATAACCATTCCAGATAAAACACTTCTATAAAGCCACAGGACACTGCATACTGATTATATTATTCGCTATTTGTAAATAGGTTCATGTGATATACCTTTCACATTTTTCTGATTGTATCGCGTCTTCAACCATGTCTATCGTAGTGATAAACTGTCTGCTATACTAGTTCTTAAATATTATACTTTGTATATTATGCAGCACCACACCTTAAAAGACAAGCAAGAACATTATTTGTTTCTTTAGATCAAATGTTCAATAATAATAACAATAATAATGCATTATTATAATATAATAAATAGTAATAACAGGAAATAAACAATTCAACAACTAATAAAACAACCAAATAAAATTTGGAAAAATAATAAATAATATGAAATAAAAACCAAAAAACAAATATCGGAAGTGTTTAGTTTTTTTCTCTTTCACTTAATTTCCCATGGTGCCCTTGGGCATTTTGTTACTCCTACATCACATGTTTTCCTCCCTCACGCGGTGGATGGATCCCTGGGGTAATATTAGGAGTGGTGCGAGTGCTGGTGGTGGTTGGAGAAGTGATTATTGGCAGATTGTGCATGAACTGATCTGTGACTGGACTAAGGATGGCAGGAAATAGTGATGGAGAGGGAGGGAGTGAGGATATGGATTTCAATAACTGGACTGAAGTACGAGTCGGAAATCGTAGTGTCTCTGGTAGTAGTTTGGAAGGGAGAGAGGAAGGTAGGGTGATGAGGAGGAAGATTGTGGAAAATTAGGGGTTCAAAGTACATGATATAAGGAACACGAGTCCGACATTTTGGTGACAAAGGTGATGATTATGTGACTAATATTGGAAACTTCTTGTACAGTATTTAGGGTCAACAAGAAATAATTTGAGAAGAATTTTTATTTATTTATTTTATAATTATTTATTTATTAATTTGCTTTTGTTTGGTTCAATATTTAAATGTCTTTGTTTTGTTGTCAGATTAGAGAGAATACTGTATATACCCTGAGTCCACACTCCAGATTAGTGGGCGGCGGTAATGCGCCCGATGCCTGTTTTCGGCGCCAAGCTCCATTCACGGCCAAAGAAGACGAAGAAGAAGAAGACGCGCTCCCGCGGGTAGACTACCGTGGCGAAAACAGGGAATATGGCAGACGAGGAGGAATCGGCGCCGGAGCCTGCCGCTGTCTCTCCCCCGGAGAGCCCTCTCATCGGGCGGCCGTACTCTGTCTTTTTCTCCGAGAGCGTCCAGCCGGCCGTCGGGATGGTGAGCCAACTGCTAACCCAGCCGTCCTCCCTGAAGTTTGACAAAAACATCAAACAGGCCTTCTACAACACGGGGGCGATGATCTTCGTGGCGATCTGCTGCGGAGCTTCGGTCCTGGTCTACTTCATCCTGGAGGCCTTTCTCCGCCCGCTGCTCTGGGCAGTGCTCTGCGGGACCTTCCTGCACCCCTTCAAGCACTCCCTGGCCCGGCTCGGCCGCTCGTGGCTCAGCGGCCTGCAGGAGACCGGCACGCCCATCCTGGTGGGGACCCTGCTGATCCCCGTGTGGTGTGTGAACCACGGGGTGGAGGCGATGGGCCGGCTGGTGCTGCAGAGGCTCACGGTGCTGCTGGTGATCGGGGCCGGGGCGCCGCTGCTCTACTTCCTGTACCTGTTCTGGAGTGTGGTCGGCATGCAGGTGATCCTCGGGCACGTCTGTGGCGTCGTCGGGGCCGCGCTGGACTGCTTCCACACGGCGTGGGTGAGTGAGTTGACAGCGGCAACATCCCCGGATGACAACAAGACCCTCTGCTGTCACCCCGCGTGGGTGGGCGAGGTCAAGCTGCAGCACACAGCTCGGGTGGAGCTCTATATCACACTATTACAAAGAATATGTTTTACCAATATTGTTTATCTTACTTTCTGGAACACTTTCTGGAGTCATACTTTTTGAGATTCAACTGATGTTGTTTCATGTTTTCTGTAAAAGTCAGACAAAGAAAACTAATATAACTAATTGATTAGTTCATAGAACAAAATAAAAACAAACACGTTTGATGCTTGATTCATCCATTTGTACTGCTCTGGTTCCAGCTTCTCCAGTGTGAACATCCACTGGTTCTCTAGGCCTTCTTTTGATAGTAAATTATTTTGGAATTGTGATTGGTATTTTCACTATTATCGGACATAGACTGAATGATTATCTGAGACATAACGTGCGGAGTAAATGATACTAGTAATTGTTCTTTGCAGCCCTACTTGAACTAGTTGTCCTAGTTTAATTCAAATGTGCTCATAATCATTACGGTTTACAAGTTACATTGTTAAAGGTTGACACAATGTGATATTGTCCCAACATAATTTAATGAACGATTATCAATAGTTGATCACTAATGACACTAAATTGAAAGCATTGCAGAATGCTGCAAATAGTTTGAATTGCATTTCCGTTGAAAGTGTCTCATAATGGGTATTCCACGTACCTATTTTATTTGGAACATATGCCTAAACTTGTATCCTAGCTAATCACATTTCCTGCAGTTTCAGGGTCTAATCGATCAATACCTTGTTAATCGTAAACAGCTGCAGGGGTCTGAGTCCAGCTTCGCTTTGACTAGATACAAATTGTATTAAATGTTCCTCCTCAGACAGCCTGTCCTTTCTCTAAATGCTGATGTAGACTGACACAGGGCCCTTGTCCCAAAATAGGATGGAGGACTCTATATTAAATTACGCCGAAAGACGTCTTTGTGTGTATTGGAACCAGCTATGACCTTTGTGATCAGCTGATTACAGACCGGGGCATCACATTTCATGCTTTTCTCACCAAACAGCAGCAGATTGTCTGTTGGCTAACAGAAGTCTGGGAAGTCCAGAAAGTACATTTTGATCACTTTAAGGCCTTTTGAATGTTTTTTTAAAATGTGCAACAGTTTCAGAAAACGATAACTCACAGTCTTAGTTTCAAATTAAATTATTCTCAGTCATGCGGACATTTAGGAGCAATGATAACTCTAAATGAACACCACCTCTGAATTGACGTATTGCTGAGACTTCTTTCCGAGTATAGATTATAAACACTGACCAAATTGAAACAATACTGTGTGGAAGACTCATCGATGGAGGAAAAGTTACATTTACCTTTGGTCTGGTGGTACCCCGTAACATCCCCTCTATTTAAAAAAAAAATATTTTGCCACTCTGCCTCTTGTTTCCTCTCAGGTGTGCACTGTGGTGTTTGGCTACTTGTTGGTGGTTTGTTTCAAGTGGAGGCCCCACACTGAGCACTACCTGAGGGCTCTGGCTCTTCCTGTCTGGGCCATTTTTCTTTTCTACATTGGTGAGTGTGAGGAGGAGGGGCACCCTGGAGAGTCTGCCTAGACATGTTGGTTTGTCATTCCATACTTTTATTCAAATTACCTTTTTGCCCCTAGGAAGATTCCTTCAAATGTTGCCTACTGTAGCAGTTATAGGAGGCTTAAGAAAATGAGGCAAAACACACTTTTTCCAAATGTGAAGTCTATTAATCCGAGCTCGTGCAGAGTTGCATAGTAAGATGATAAAGTCTCCAGTATTTTTAGCACACTCGAGGCGTGTCGAAAAGAGATGTTGACCTTCAAGAGTGAAATGTTAAATGTGACTGAGAGCTGTTAAGAAGTTCTGCTCCTGAGGAGAGCAAGGAGCTGTTTCACATGACTGTGCGCAAATCTGACACAATGTTCTATGTATGGCATGTGTCTTATATATAAATGATACCATACAAAGTTATTTTATCTCTATCTATTATTTACAATTTTATGGCTAAACATATGTTTCAGCTGACACAAGGGTTACTATTTTGCCAGCAGCATGTTTCTCCACAATAGTGAGAAAAAACACAGTTACCAGCCTGATTTCTGCTTCTGTTTTTAGTGTCTCTGACCGGCTCGTGGAGAGTTCCCATATTTGTGATTGTGGTTATACTCCTCATCGTGGGCTCCCAAGAGAAACCACCTGATCCTGGCAGAGGTGAAGATTTATGGACACACACACATTTACACAGTGAGGAGCCTCTGTGCCCCGTCAACTGGGCATTCATAAATATGGTAAATAAGAGGAGTGGTAAATGTTTTTTGTATGACTGAAACAATAGAAATAATGTGTTAAATTGTGATCTTTAGAGGCGCAGGTACAGTAGGTGGACTTCGTTACCGTTGGACAGAGCTAGGCTACCTGTTTCCGCCTGTTTATACTCTTTATGCTAAGCTAACTGGTTGGAGCTTCATATTTACTGTGCTGACATGAGAGTGGTATCAATCCTCAATCTAACTCTCAATAAACCAAACAAGTTCCCATAATGTGAAACGATTGCTTTAAAAGTCAATGCGGTCAAGTCAGCTTTGGACCATTAGACAATGCAGGAAACACAAACACACTAAGCACAGTGTTATTTTATGCTTTGCCTCTTTGTGTTCATGTTTTTTCTGCCTCCCTTCCTCCCCAGGAGAGCTGTCGGGGCAGGTGTTGTCTTTCGCTGCTAACACTATTTACATGGCAATCTCCTGTAGCAACATCCAGATGAAAACTGAGCCATGTGAAAACGCTACTACAGGTAAGAGAGCTCACTTTCGAGAGGCAGTTTGTTATAGATCATGTGTGTATGCTGTAGTATGTAAGAGGTAATGTCATTAGCACAAAATGAACCTCGACGGGGAGCAGGAACCCATCGCTGTACATTATCCCGCTTATTACACGGTTATTTACTGAAGAAATCCGTCATTTGACACAACATAAATTTAAAAATGATCTTAATGATTTAAAGCAGTTAGGCTGTGTCATCTTTAATGGGCATTAATCTGAAAATGACTATCTTTTAATAGAGAAGTTGCATTTGTATTCCATACAGTCAACATTTCTCTGACCCAGCTTTTAGAAGCCATGAGAGGAACTGCAGCTCAAGACACTTCTGCTTTAGCTTTAGCTCCACCAGCGGTTTGCACTAGAACGACAAACGAATGTTCTTTGCTTCTTTTTCTTCTTCTTCCTCTACATGCTTCCTCTGTGCCAACTCTGTTATCTCTTCCAAGGTGGTGGGCAGCCTGTGGGCCCCCTTTCTTCCACGCCCGGGCTCCCTCGCGGCTTTCGTTCGTTACCAGGTGGCCTCTTCCAGAGAGAGAGAAGCTCCAAAAGAGCCAGTGATATCTACTTTATTCTACTGGTCTGGGCCATTGTACTGGTTCAGGTCTGGCTCAACCTCTGGATCCTACAACTGCTGCCTATCCCTGTGGCTGGTAACACACACACACACACACACACACACACACACACACACACACACACACGCGCATGCATGCACACTCCCCTTCACATGCGTCTTGCTCTACTGTACGCAGACTGTTGCATTTATCCTTTAGTGTGGGTGCTGAAGAAGCTGGTGGTCCACTTTGGCCTGAAGGGCTTTGCAGAGCGCACTCTCACCTCATGGTGGGCGGTGGTGGAGAAGCTTGGACGTGAGCGAGAGGAGGCCCTGCTGCCTGGACCAATCAAAGGCTTGGCTCAGTTCCTGCTGCGTATCGACACTAAGGTAGCGTCTCTGACTGACCTCCAGGTGCTGCCGCTGCAGGCGATGTCTTTATTTCCTCTTTCTTTGATGTCACACATCCTCATCCAGGCACACACACCTTTTCTGTTTCACTTGTACATCCTTTGAGATATTATTTCGTGTTGATATAGTATATTCCTCACTGTCCACATTTAAGAGCCATCCGTGGCTATCTGGCTACTGGTTTCCTGCAGTCCAAATACTAGAGGATACAATATTCTGTCAGTATTGAAATAGTTCAGCAATAATACAAATTCTTTGTCGGGGAATTGAATTGTTCACTACGTTGTCTGAATTTTGTAACTAGCACCAAGTTCAGATTGGTTTCGGTCATTGCGTGGGATCTTTTCCTTATTTGTCATGATGGTGCTTTTTCTGATGCACCTGTCACTCAGGATTTCAGCACATAAGTGCAGAAGGGCATCTTGTGTAATCACCTTCTTAAAAAACAAAAACAAATAACAAATGAAATCATGTATTCATTCAGATTTTGGACATGGCATAGGAAAAAAATTACAGACAATAAACAACGTTTAAATGCATTTTGGTAATTTATTTGCACCATGGTATACTTTTGTTCTTATTTTTGAGATAATAATATATTCTTAGATTTAGTTAAAGCAGACGATGAAGCTGCACCACTCAATATTTTTCCATTTAAAAAAAAAGTATTAAAGTAAATGAAATGTGTATCAGGTCCCCTCTGTTTTGTATCCGCTCGTTGTTTTGATCCAGATGCCTCATGCAGCTCTGATAAACCGTCACCGTACCGTACACTTCCTGTTCAGCACCAAACAGCAGACAGACGGAGGTAGCAGGTTGGCTGGTGAACACAATGGAGGATTTAGAACCAGATATTTCCAAAAGACTCCAAATAAATGTCAATTTTGATCCTTGCCTGCTGGATGTATAAGTAGGCCAACATATTCTCCATAACAACTATAGGGCCACAAGTGACACATTTTACATTCAGAGATGTCTTTCTCCTGATGTTTTCTGGATGTAGTTATGTTGTGTGTTTATAATCCCAATGATTTCCATCCCACTGTGCGAGTCCACACTCAAACACTGTAGTTAAATCCTCCTGCCGGCCACGGCCCACTTCCCTCACTGCCTGTACCCGAAAACCGTGTTCTTGTCGCATGGGTACATGTGATGACTGCTGCACAGGTCTTTCCAAAAATAATCTTCCCAATGTCTCTTTGTCTTCTCCCCAAGCTCTGGCATTGGCTTAACAAGCAGGTAATGATTTAGAGGAGCAGAGTGCTGAGAGACTGGCAGAAAGAGTGTGCATGAGAGAAAGCGAGAGAAGAAGGACAAGGAAACAAACTCGTATACATGATGTGTGGATGTGTGCAAAGGCGTGAGCACAAGCTTGGACTGGCGCTTTACCCATCCACTGTCATCACCCCTTCATGCTGTCTATATGTCTGCCGCTCCCTGCTTTCTTGGTTCATGCTTTTATTTTGTAGGAAGCTACGGCCGGGGAGGCGGGACTCTTTGGTCCCGCTGCCTTGTTCGTACCTTCGCTGCTGTGGTTTAACTGCCAGGTTTTGCTTGAGTGTTGGGGCTGCATGGAGAGATGACTGATGTAGAGAGAGAGAGAGAGAGAGGGCCGCGTTTCTGAATCTGAATATATGTGGGCTGATAAGCCTGATATGTGTATATATATATTTTTTTTTTTATTAGAGATTAAGACGAAACACTGTCCATGAAACCTGTGGAGAGATGTGATTACGCAGGAGATTTTATTGGCGGGAGTGGGGATGGACAAAACAATGGAAACACCTAACAGTTTGTCAATATGAAGCGGCACTACATAAAAAAACAACGTGGGCAAACTTCTACCTTAGCTTTACTTATATTTGTTGAGCTATTATATGATGGCTGAACTGTTTGTATTTAGTAGCATATTAGTCGCGTCAGTGTTAAAGGACAAAGGATGTGTTTTGGAAATTAACATTTCGGGCTGGCAGTATTCTATATAAGAACAAATCTCAAACCAGCAAGACCTGTATGTGACTAACAAGGGTTCCGTGTGTATTCAAAGTAAATAATAATGTTGGTTTTGGTCTTTTCATGAGCTGTGTTATTATTTAAGGTTCAATTATGTTCAGATCTTGAATTCTGGCATTGAATAGTGATATAAGAAACATTGATAGCAAAATATATACAGTATATGTTGCAGAAATGCATTTTTCTTGTAGTTATGAGACCTGTTGACTAGGAAGATGGATGCTTTCCAGAAAGAGCTAGGCGTTGAGTACCTATATGCAAGAAAAATGGGGAAAGGTGACTCATCAGACCTTTTTAACTTTTTATTGTCTTTGGCTTGTGCCTCAAAACTAGAGTGTTTGTTATTGTAAACCGAGTGCCAATATCTGAAGCAGAGAATGCCCTGTGTTTGTTGAGACCTTGTCATAGGTGTTGGTGCAATGTTTAGATTTCTGAATACATGGTTTGAAATGTTAATTATTGACTTTTTCATTGTTTTTAAGGTTCCTTTCTGCATTAAGAATGTGGTGCTTGTGTGGCCTCTCTGAATCAGTGGTCTTGTGTTGCATTTTTTTTTTTTACTGGATTTAATCCACATCCGTTAACCTGTCAAGTGCCATCTGTAAAGTAAGGCTGCATTCTTATAGATGGTAAGAAAAAAGTTCAACATTCAATTTTAAACGCTTTATTCTAGACTGAAGGACTGTGTCGCTGAAATGCAGTGGGACCTTTGCTGCCATATCATTTCACCATCAATATAATGAGAAATCATAAGGAAGTTGCCTTACGGGGAGGGGTGTCCACTAGCGGTAACCATTGTATCCAGTAACTTGACATCAGCACATGGCTTGTGTGACACTAACACACACATACAAATGGACACTGATGCTGTTATAAGCTGACTGTTGATGCAGTTTTGGAGCATTGAGAAACCTGAGTTAAGAATTTCACCACCTTTCAACAGAATTCATTTTAAAGACCTTTTTTTTAATAGAAGATACTGACAGGAATGTCATGCACTCAGAACACACGGCCGGAGTTTTTCACTTGCATGTTTTCATGTTAAAGTGCAAGGATCTGTGCATGCAGGTACACGTATCCTGGCTCACTCGGTCGACTACCTTGCTTTTCTCAGGGCGCAAGGGGGCAGCTTTTAGATCCAAAATGGCTTCATCCCATGGGAAGGATACAGGTTTCTCCATGTGTCTGATCACTGTATGTTTTCAACCTCCTCCGAATTCTGCTGACTTAGTTTCTCTTTCTCCCCCTCCTTTATTCTACATCTTCCTGTCCGTGTCCTCTCTATGTGCGTAGATGGTCGTGTGGTTGGAGCGGTCTCTGGATAAAATCATCAGCATCTTCATCATCTTCCTCCTGGTCACGGGGACCCTGCTCATGGCTCTGCTGCTCACCTCTATGGTACTACTGTTTTTGTTCCTTTTTTGAATTCCTTCACTGCATTTCAGAGGCGCGGACAACAACAAAGTCACTTCTATCTTTCTAGGTTCACCATGAAAGTGTTCACATCATCGACGTAACCAGTAACCTCATCAATGAGACCGTGTCTAACCATCCGGAATGGGCCAAGTACGACAGTTACTCTTTTTTTAAATTATTTGTATATTTCGCTTTTGTGTTTTTTGAAGTTTGTAATTTCTAATCATCTTCTTCTGACGTCGTCTTCCTCTAGTTGGCTTCCAGAGGCTCGTGTGGTGCAGAAGGCTCTCAATTCAGCTGCTACTAATGTTCATCAACATGGTAGAGAATGGATAACACAAAAGGTAAGAATAATAATTGTCTGTATGTTTTCCAGTGAATTCTGATTCAAAATATGGAAGAAAAACCCCCAATACTTTTTTTTTTAGCCTTTTTATTCATTGAGTCTTTCTCTTTTTGTGCAGCTCCAGAAGATGTTAGGGGACAAGGTGAACAACACCGCTGTGATTGAGAAGCAGGTTTTGGAGCTCTGGGACAGATTGTACCACTCCTGGTTTGTGAAGGTCAGTCAAGTCAATTTAACTTCTTAATATCTGGGAAAGATCTATCCTTTTTAAAACGCATAATATTCCATGCATTTCCCAGAACATGACCCACCCTGGGCGGCCCCGCGGTCAGAAGATGATGGTTCAGAGAGGAAACAGCTGGCTAGGAGAAATCCTCGAGTGGAAGGACGTCGCCTCCTTTCTGCAGGAAAATATTGAGACTCTGCTGTCTGTGAGTATGACACGCCATCAAGTGTTTGCATATATTTTGCTTTCAAGGATCTGTCGGCCCATCATCATTTGTGACCATAACTTGAATAAAGTTTGCCTAAAGACAAAGGGGGCTGCTACATCATTTGTTTGTGCTTTGTATCAAATATTATATTTCCAAGCATCAGTGAATGGATTTTGATCAAACATGTTGTGCGTCAGCCGGGCCCTGATTGGTCTACTATCTGCGTAACGACAACTGCAGTTCATAAATTGTTGACATATTCCTAACTTAAAGGGGTTTATAGTTCTCCTGTGGATGACACTGTTACTGTTTCCTGTCGTTTTGAAGATCCTGGAGTCTTTGTGGGTGGTGATGAGTAGAAATGTCGGCCTCCTCATCTCCACCACAACAACTCTCCTCACCGTCTTGTTCCACAGCGGCACGGCTCTGCTCAACTTTGTCCTGAGTCTGGTACGAAACTCTAAACCATCTCACGAAAATTGACACAGGCTGGTTCATTGACATTTATTTATAAGGTTATTAATTTGCAATTTAAAAACAGCAAAAATTCCATCCGAGGGTAAACATTCAGATTACATTTACTGCTTATTCTTTTGTAGCAAACAAGAGTAACACGCACAAACATGTTAGCTGATCTAATAATACATGTCCTAAAATACAACATATCAGACTATCGGGGATGAAACAATATTCCTGTTGTGTGTTTGCGCAGTCTACCAACATTAAGTAACCTTGTTTTGGTTGGCGGGGAACATTTTATTGTAGCCATCACATACATTTGTATCCATATTCATTTATTTTAGAAACATGTGCTCATGGTCTGCATAGCGTAGGTAAAATAATTGTATTCATCCCTTAATTCTCACTTGGAGATCTAGTGACATCTTAATGGAACCGTTTGCAACAGATATTGAACCTTGACACATCTATGAAAGGCCTGATCATTCTTAGCACTGCATGCTTTGATGGTAAAGTAGACGGTCCACATGTACGAGAGAACTCTGTTCCTTAATGTGGTTTTCCGCGTGTAAATGTAGTTTAAATAATCAGCAAACCTGCTCACATTTATGCTGTTTTTATGCAGGTGATTTTCCTGACCACTCTCTTCTACCTGTTGAGCTCCAGTGGCGAATACTACCAACCTGTTAAATGGGTGATCAGCTTGACCCCCCTCTCCCAGCCTGGACCCTCCTCAAATATCATAGGCCAGTCTGTAGAAGAGGCCATCAGGTAATCGCACACACAAAAACTATTTCGACAATCTAAAGGAGATTATCTTTGACCGTGTGTGTGTGCGTGTTTGTTTTGAAGAGGAGTGTTTGACGCCTCTCTGAAAATGGCTGGCTTCTACGGCCTCTACACTTGGCTTACTCACACCATGTTCGGCATCAACATAGTCTTCATTCCTTCTGGTGAGTCGGCGTGTTCGCAGCAGATAATGTCGTCGCTTTACCTGCACCTGCCAAGCCCTATTCAGTGTTTTTCTCACTCCTCGAATCCTTCTCCCTTGGCCTGAAGCTCTGGCGGCCATCCTGGGCGCGGTGCCGTTCCTGGGGACCTACTGGGCTGCGGTGCCGGCGGTGTGTGACCTGTGGTTGGCGCAGGGCGAAGGCGTCAAGGCCGTGATGCTGCTGATCTGCCATCTGCTCCCAACGTACTTTGTAGATACAGCTATCTACTCTGACATATCAGGGTATGTATGTGTTGCACTGTTACCAGCTTGTGTATTTGAGGTTTGAGTTTCCCCTCATGGCATTACCTCATTCACATTTCAACAAACCAACTGCCTGTTTGGTACCCAAATATGGCTTTTAAAGGAAACGATGGTGTTGGTAAAATGTATTAAGTTTGTCCATTTGCCTTGTTCAGTTTTAGGAATTATCGTTTGTTTGATGTAGACCTAATGAAAACGACACCAGACAGCTGAGATAATGCTCATGACAGCTGTTATTTGCAGCTCAGCCATGTGTCCACGTCTGTGAATGATGTTTCCTTACCATATATGGTCAGGACTTAATTTAAGTTAAGATTAGGTTATGATCAGGGCCCTATTTCTCGTACCTGGCTCAACAAAGTCGAGCAAATCCTATCTCACTCCTATTATCCAGCTTAAATTAGCGAGATGATTGACGTCAGGCTAACTCGGTTTCTCCACGGCAGATCCGCGCTGAAACGGTCTCGTTAATTCTAACCAGACGTCAGTCATCTGGATAAATGCGCGTGCCCGCTCTTCTTCAGAAGGGATAATAATCGAGCACTGACACCAGGATGTTCTAACAGTACAATGGCAAATAAACTCAGAGGAACCTCTTATTATTTCTCCGCTGAGAAGCAGCAGATGATTATGAAGGTATATGAGGAATTCATTACCTTAATCATTCGCAGCAACGTTGTTAATGTGAACGCAGCTTAACTCCGCCCCCGCTGCGAGACATAAGCGTCGCAAATATATCAGACAAGTTAAATGCCTCAGTGTTGGGAAAATGTATCGGCTAATTTGAAGTGCTTCATCACCCAAATCAATCATATTATATTTATTTAAATGTATCTGCTGGCAGTATACAAATTAATATATACTTATGAGGATATATGTACTGGCAGAATCTATAGCGCCGCGTACAGGAAGTCATGAGGATGTGAGAACGGATCTTTGCGATCTGGAAGAACTCTCTCCCTATAAAACTACTATAACTAATATCGCTCCTTCATCAATGAGGAAGTGAGCTGCCTTTTTTGTCCGGTGGGAGTGGCCAGCTTATCCAGTGAATTTCAGTAAGCCTGCCCGGGAGCAGGTTTACATTTTTGGCTGTGTTGCTATGGTGATTTATCTAAGCTTGCTTCGAGAAACCAAAAAGCCTGACCTACGTCATTTTATCCTGACAATTATCCTGACAACTCAGTAAGCCAGGTACGAGAAACAGGGCCCAGGTGTCACAAAGAGGACTAGTTAGGATTTAGGCTTAAGGTAAGGGGAAACACAAATCTATGGGAAAAACAAACTACAGACAAATATGTAAAATTACTTTTCTTTTTTGAGAACATTATTAATTTTCTCATTACTGGACATAAACTCTAATCGCACATAATTTAGTATTTTCAAAAGCATCCTTTGCATTTATGGCTTTGATTCTGTCATTTCAGCAGGTGGTGAAAATCAATTTGGATAGTGTTGAAATCCATGTTAACGATTTGTTATTTATATGTTTTTAATCAAAGTTATGTTTATTGTTTGGCAATGCAGCTGCAATCAGGGACACATTTCAAACCTCCCTGTGATGACGTATTCATTGAACTGTTAGCTGCCATAAAGCTATGTATTGGTGTCTACATTGAATGGTAAACTCCCCAAACGTTGACAACTTCTTCAATATGACTGAAGTCTAAAAACGTTCATGATTTATATTAGATATGTGAGGTCAAATATGTACTTTTCTAGGTATTTCTTGTGTTGATCTGTGTTCTTGTGTCCGTGTCTCAGGGGTGGACACCCGTATCTGACGGGTCTGGCAGTGGCAGGTGGAGCATACTATCTAGGTCTGGAGGGCGCCATCATCGGGCCCATTCTCCTCTGCATCCTGGTGGTGGCAGCCAACATCTACAGTGCCATGCTGATGAGCCCCAGCTCTGCAGCGCCGACACCGGTGCATGCCAGCTGGCCGCTCAACCAAATGAGGTAGGGATCAAATCTGAACGCATTCAAAGAGCTATTCAAATTCAACCAAACTGTACCATTTATTGCTTTTCCCAGTCAGGACCGTCACAGACTCCACCCCCACTGTCCTGAAAAAGAGTGATGAGTGAGAGCCAGAGGGTGTGTCCTTGTGGAATGTCACCTGGCTTCTTATTGGCCGTTTCCTCATGGGGGAAGCGCTCCCATCCTGCGCCCCCACCCCCCCCCGGCTCTACAGAGGTCTGCCCCGACCAGGAAGAGATGGCGGCGTAGCGGCTGGTCCCCCGTGATGCTGTACGCCTACCAGAGCGGTTTCTCTGAGCAACACGGCATCAGCCGCTTTCATTAAAGACTCTAAAATGACGGATGCAAGCGTTCATCCTGATCCCTAACATGGACCAATGATGTTACATTGGGCATTACGACTACGAATGACCAAGATGTTGATGCTAAGCACTTTATCCCTCACAACTCTAGTGCCTGAATTGATTTTATAATGTTTAGATATGCCTAAAATGACTGTGCGGTTTGTGGTGAATATACAGTGCCCATGATTTCCACACTCCCACACTCTGGCTGTGCTTTAAGCTACAGTATGTGGTTGTGCAATATTTGTTTCCCCTACCTCACGCCTGGCTCAAGAGAAGCAGTTGTTGACTGTTTTTTTTTAGTTTAACTTAATGCCTCATTCACGTTTTTAGTGGTAGGAAAAGGAGCACCTTTTCATTTTTACACGCTTCGCTGAGCCGTCAGTATTGAAGCACGTTTACACTCTAAAAGTTATTGACATGTTTTACTGAGTATTTCTGTGAGCACTTTTGAGTTTGGTGACCCCATCAGGTGACGTCATCAAGGTTTTTACCTCACACACCTCGAATCGGTTATGTAAAATGTCTGCATATTTTCCACTCACTTCATCCACTCCCGTACTCTATACTTAAAAGTACTTTTCTAGAGAGTATGAAGTTAACAGCCTTTTGGATTGTTAATAAACGAGCTGTACAGATGAATTGTGTGTGTGTGTGTGTATATAATGCAACACATGGCTACTGTCTTAGCTCACTGAGGGGGCTATGGTATGTTCTGGGTTCAGTTTGTATGTTTAACTAAATTACTGTAGTTAACACTTGGTACCGTTGCTATTTATTTTTAAATGAACGGATATTCACTGACACAATAAACATGATAATTTAAACTGTCGTAGCTTTTTGGGGATTCTTATTGCTCATTTGAACTACTTTATATATTGATGGGTATAGTTCAGAGCATATGCATTAATGATGAAGAAATACATTTCTGACACTTTTTAAAACCCTTTCTATACAAGACCTCACTGCCACTTTGAGTTTGAATCGAGTTTCAGCGAAACACCTAAACTTATACTTACTACACATTGATTTTAAGATACCACAACTAAACAGTCTTAGTTAGTGATGAGTCCTAGGAATACTGTATCAGTGCAATGTAATTCAGATGGACAGGGTGGGTCCAAGAAAATGAATTGCTTGATTAACCCAATGCAGGGTTTATTATGAAAAAAGTCATAGTACAGTATGGCATGAAAAGTAAATGTCAAAAGTCAACGAATAGCATCTTGAAAAGACATAGTATAGTATGTTAAAATGTCATTAAAAAAAGCATAGGATAGCATGTTGAAAAAGTTAATTGTATAGCATGTTAAAATGAAAAAAGTCATAGTACAGTATTGCATAAAAAGTTCACAAAGGAAAGCGCATTTGTGAAATGTCCTTTAACTAGCAACCCCTTCAGATACGACTTATTGGCATGAAGTGGAGGATTTGTGAACACAAACCAAAACACAAAACACAAATATAAGTTAAAACTTCCTTCTGTGTTTGTGTGAGTTTAGTCTCAGCGTCTTCTGGTCTGTGAAGTCTTTACAGATTGTCAATGTGTCGGCGAAGCTTTGGACAGATGGACAGAATAAATATCAAATCCATGGAAAGCTACAGTGCAGCTGCTGGTAAAGCCATGCAGGCATCTCTGAAGTCTCCAGTAAGCTAACCAGCAAACACATTGTATACATGCTATTCCGATTCGTTATATTTTAGACATTCTGTTACAGGATCTATGATTTAAATCTATCAACACACATTTTGCAATGAAGTACATTATTTTCAGCTGACGTGTTTTTTTGAGTTCTATACAGTGTCTGTGCTAATTATAACAGAAAATGTAGGCCATTACATATACTGTAGAAACTAAAGAAAAAAAAACTATGTGGACAGGGTGAAGGGGCAGTTTTAAATGTTTTGGGAACAACAGGAAGGTGTGTGAAAGACACAAAAGATAGTATGTTAAATATCAAAAGGAGGTTCTTCGTGAAGCCAGTTATTTTTATTCTAGTTGATCATGGCTCCATTCAGATGCATTTAGCATCATCATACCTGCACCTGATGCTGAATCAAAGACTCTGGTGACTTCACACACTGATAATACAGCATATAAATAGGCAAAGGAGATTTTATTGTTAAAAAAACAATTTTCCATAGTCGAAGACTCAATTCGATTCATACAAAGACAGAAGAAATAGACCAGAAAATAATAAATCTCACTAACATCAGTTCAAGCTTTACATGGATGATAATGCTGGTCGCTGTCTCTCAGGTTCAGGCTTCAACAGCTTATAAAAGGCAGTGATGTCAAATCTTGTGATTAGTGAAACCGTTTGTCAAACATCAATTTCCTAATAATCTCTTTTCGAGGTAACAACTTAACGTTATGTCAAAGCAATACATTCATTGAAGTCATACAAAATTAATTATTGGTAGTTTTAAACTCCTGATATTGCATTTCTACTCATAGTTACACAATAATCTACTAATATTATAACGTAATAACTGCTGATTATTGTAATTGTATAAATGAATTTCTCTAAGACTTTCAATCAATCTGACCAAATATTAAACCAGTTGAAAAAAAAGTGCCTACATTGAGTTATATCATTTATATAATATAAAGTTGATTTCACAAACAACCATCAATAACATAATGAAACAACTAAATTAGATGGACACACATCCAAATTTATAAATGCACTCTGAACATGCTTCAATATTCCATCTTTTCTTGGACGTTTCCCTGCGGGCCGCAGTCTGATTGGGCGTTGACCCATTTCTTCAGATCAAAGACTCCACACAGTTCTTCTGAAGTCTGCAGCACACGAACCAGAGTGAAGTCTTCCGTAGCTCAGGCACCTCGAAATCTCATTTGCACAACGTGAACAGAGTGAAGAAGACTCTGTACACAACAGATTAGTCTTCATGAGGAGGAGCAGGAGGAAGGAGAGGAACTCGGAAGATTGACCTTTTGACATTTGAGTTCCCAAATTAGAGACTGGAGACACAATTTAAACCAGAATAATTTGAACTCTTCAATGATAAACTAAAGTAGTGCGAAAACAGACAAACAAGACTCACATTTTTGTCCAATATGTCTTCCTGGCACTAATGAATGATTCAACTCTTCACAAAACATGCAGTAAGTCTGCTGCCTGACTCGATTACTTTCACTGCACTGTCATGTTTATGAAGAAAGAGTTCCATTTCCTCCACAGGACGTGAGATTATGATCTTTTCACACCCGTGGGTGCCTCATGCAACAGTGGTCACACCCCATGACTATGTTTTTGTCACTAAAGCAACTCTTTCTGTTAAAAACTGAATTCTTCTGAGCAGTCTCGCCAGCGGCTTCAAACAATGCCACTGACTGACAGTCGGCGGCCGTAACGCACCAAGAAACTCAGCTACGTGTTGACAGAGGCAGCGAAGAAGAAGAATGCATGCAAGTGAACACAATGCACCATTTCACTAGAATTATTGCCTAATTGGATCTTTGTGCCAAATTTGAAAAAACTTGCAGTTCAAAAATGGGTGGGCTGGGAGGTCAAAGTGACCTTAACCTTTAACCACCAGAATATAATCACTTCATCCTTGAGTCCAGATGGAGGTTTGTGCCAAATTTGAAGAAATTCCCATCAGGTGTTCTTGGAGATATAACATTCATCAGGACAATATAAAAACATAATGCTGTCGCCGACGAGGCAAAGAAAAGAAGAAGCTCATTTCCAAATGATTCATGGGGAAGGAAATGCATTCAAAACATGTGTCAGGCCTCAAGGAACTTACCTTTTGTTTGTTAACAACAAAAAAAGCTAAACTCGTTCGGTGAGCTGTTCCGGTTTCTGACGGAAGAGAAAGTGTGTGTTATGAGGCAGAAATCAACATTTTCCTCATATTGTTCTGTAAACTTTTTCACTTTATTTTCTACATTTGGATCAGCTCAGAGTGGAAGCCTGGACATGTCAGTTAACTTCAAACCAACCCCCCCCCCCCATCCACGCCCCCGCCCCAAAATCAAATCGAATCAATCATTACACTCCCGCTGTCACACAATCAAAAAAACGTTCACATCTTTCCCACGCAGTCAGTCCCTCAGACAGGAAACCAGTCGACGGCCTTCTCTCACTATCGTGTCCACAACGAGGATGAACCCATGTCCTTTGTGTAAACCGCTCCTCCACTGGAGGAAGCCCAAATGGTTCAAACCTTTATGAAATCACCGCTCCTGCTCGGAGTCGCAGGAGTGATACAAGAAAAAAAGAATAAAGAAATCATTGATGGTTGAAATGAAGATGACAAACTAACGCAGCCATTTAGCTATCTGGCTCACTGAGATATGGCTACTGGAATACTGCAGGTGAGCTTGCACAGTGAGATATGTAGTTATGGATTAAGATATGTCTTCTGCTGTTTCGCTCTTCATAATCCACAGTTCAAATCTTAACTCCCACTCTCTACAAGTATTATTCTGTCCCTGATCAAGTCTCCAAAATCACCTATGCAACGTCTCGGGTATTTTAACAACAGCTTTCCAGGCTTCCTTTCCTACTATAGATATGTTCTCCAGAGGGTGCAGAGACTCGGCTTGGTTTAAAAGAAGAAAAGCCGCTTTCGCTCTTTTGTACATACAACAGACGCAGGGATACGCTGATCTGACGTCAGTCTACGCTAGTCTACTGTTTGTCCAACAGCGAGGAATCTGAGAGCCGTTTGTCCTAGTAAACAGGGAGCTGATGGACTGGGGATTAGTGCTGAAGACACACACTCACACACACACACACACACACACGACACATCCATCCACACACTCCACTGGAGAAAAGAAGCCCTTGGAGTGTATTTCTTTTAAGAGGTCATTGAGAAGAAGATATGACAAAATGGATTAAAGTATCAGGCCAGTGAAGCCTTATTCCTATTTGTATACAGGATGTGTGTGGGAATATGTAGTGCCTTATGAGAGCGTTCCCTATAGTTTAACACTACATTAGGCAGTGAGTATCAGTTATATATGCAGATTCCTCTGTGTGTGTGTGTCTGTGTAATCTCTATGTTAAACATCTTTAAAGACAACAGAGACGGACAGACAGACTAGGGTTACTGCTCTGTGGCGCTCACAGGACTGTAGAAACAGACAGCCATGTAAAAACTTGACATAGAAATCTCAAGATATCACAAACATCATATTCCTATCTCTAGATCTCTGCTGGGGGCAGACGTCGGGTCCTTGTGTTCGGTCCTCTCGTTTTTTTTTATGTGCAGTCCCGTGGTAATTCCTCAGCCGCGAGGCCTAAGTCTGTAGGATGAGATGCACGGGAGCAACACCAGGGGGAGACATACACCACTGCAAGACTGTAGGAGGGGCTCTCACTCACACACACACACACACACACACACACACACACACACACACACACACACACACACACACACACACACACACACACACACACACACACACACACACACTTCTTCATATGAGTTCATTTTTAAAATCCATTACAAAATTAAATTAAGAAAAAAGAGGAAAAAAAAAAGAATTCAGGCCCCTTCTCAAAGCATACATTCATCTCAGAGTACACACGCCCATTCACACACATACACACACACACACACACAAGTGCACACACTCTCCATAAGAGGAAGTCAGTAAACGTTAAGTGATGACTTGAGGGGTGGACTGCTTTGTCCAGGGAAGCGGCGAGTGCAAACCTCGACTCAACGGGCCAGTCTCGTAATCACGGCCAGCGAGCGAGTCACTCTCCGCGGTAAAATCTCTTCAAAAAAACAACAAACAAACGTAAAACAACAGCCGTCGTCTCCTAGAGGGAGTCTTTCCTCTTTTCTCGCTCTGAGCAGGGTCAAACGCACTCCTTCCTCTGATCTCTGGCAGAGGTAGTACCGTCCAATCCGGCCTCCTCTCTTCCCGAATCTCCTCGTGGGAAGTCTTTCCTTTCCTTGTGCCCAATTCCAATAAACAAGTCTGTTCCCCTGATTGCTTACGCTGGGCCGCTGTGTGTATGGGTGTGTGCGTTTGTGAGTGTGCCGAGTGTGGTCAGAAGACCTCTGGTAGTGTGACGTTGCGGAGTAGCCACTGTTGGGAGCGTGTGTGTATGCAGTCTTTGACGCTGGGCACCTGGCTGTCCTCCTCAGTGGCCTTGTCCAGACACTGGTTACTGTTGACGTGGATCAGGGTCAGCTTCTGCAGCGGGGAAACAGAGGGAGTGTGGGGGAATGAGAGTCAGGCTTGTGGTTCATTTGGTCTCACAAGGCTACACGTAAATGGTGACCTATTCCTATATATTTTATTTTAAATTTCAAAATGCCATGTTTTTTTCAGACTTTGAGGTTCAATTTAGTTTTGGCTAAGCTCTCAGTGTGAGTCATGCTGTGGCTGAGTTGGGTAATATATCATCCTAAAACTGAAAACAATGTCCCAAAACTGAAATGATAGCTGGTCTTAAATATGTGTTGTCATACTGATTATCTTTGTTTTCTCAGAAATAGTTGAAAACTGTAAAACAAAAACAAAAAACACTGTAAACACTGTATTTACATCTAAACTTACTTAGTTTGGTGCAAATTCAGCACCTCATTTGTGTTTTTTACCCCAATTTTTTTCTTTACTTCATGGGCTGTATTTAAGCTATGTATAAGCTGTGCTTATCGCAAGAGGACCTAGTTTACTGCAAACTGCAGTGAGTGTCGTTTTGCAACAGGAAATGCTTAAAAGACGGAAAAGGTTTTCATTACTTGTGTTTTTTTATACAGATTTAAAATAGAAAAAAAACAAAAAATTCTAAGCCTCCGGATTATATGGCCTTCCAGGCTTTTCTGGTGAAAAGAACAACTTCATTTTCTGTTTGAAGACCTACATGAGAACCCTCCGTGTATGTTAATATATGTAGATTTAATGTACTAGGCTGTGTGTGAGGACATAAAAAACAGGTTTGCTAACATGTACATTTTCATAACGTCTTCCACTCACCACAGGGTCGTAGTCCCAGAGCTGGTTGCCTTTGAGGTGATGGCACTTGAGCATCGTGACGGGTCCGTTTAGCTTGGACACGTCTAGACACAAGTCGTCTGTCCTGATCTCCTTATTGGCCGTGTAGGAGAAAACCTGCATGTCACACAAACAGATTCCAGATCTCAAAACACATTTACATCTTTCTTCTCTCTTTCGTGATAACTGCTAGGGAATGACTGTACTGTCACTGAGTATTTACTTTGAGGAGCAGCGGCTCTACTTGAAGCTCCTTCCAAATGTCTGAGCTTCTCACTCCAAGTTTGAGCCGAGCCACCAGACCCTTGTATCCACAATCTCGTTCTTTCAGTTCTCAAGGGGAGGGGTGTATTGACTGGCAAATTGAGAGCTTCGCCCTTCTGGTTCAGCTCCCTCTTCCCCATGACGTCTCAAACTCTATTTTACCATCACTTGTGAACGGGACCCCGAGATATTTGAACTCCTTCACACGGGGCAGCAACTCACTCCCAACCCAGAGAGAGCCATACGCTGCTCTCCGGCAGAGAACCAGGGTCTCAGACTGCTGACTTTCATCCCTACTGCTTCACACTCGACTGCAAACCGCCCCAGTGCATGCTGAAGGTCACGGTAGGACTGGATAGCTTGTGACTATGGCCCAGGTAGCCCATAATCTTGACACTGAGGACCTTCTTAACTACCTCAGAGACGTCTGCCAGGGATATGGGTGAGGGTCTGCTGCAGTAGACCACTTCAGCTTCACCACTGGTGTCCAACGGTTCAACTCTTAGTTTGGTACAAAGGCCCAAACAAGAATCAAGAACCTTCCTCCCAGCAACTCATAGTCGCACAGAGCTGAGCCTCTCGTTCTTTGAGGAGAACTCCCAACACAGACATGTTCAGCTGGGGATTCCTGAGTGTCCCCCACCAGGCCGACACCTTTTAAAAAGCATACAAAGAGATATCTCGCCAAATAAGGGAATAAGAACATTCCCCTACATGCATGTATGCATGTCTGTTATTTTAATAAAAAAAGCACACAAGCATAGGTCCCCGTCTTTGCCTGCAGCCCAGCTGGCAATGCACCCGACCCCCATGCCTATCCCTGCCCACTTGTTGGTTTACAACTACAAATACTGACACAAAATAATCTTTAAAAATGTTTACTTTTTTTTTTTTTTACGTATTGGTTCTATATTTTGTTATTTTCCCTCCTCGGATACCTGGTTGCCTCCCATGCCGTGGCAGTTAAAGATGCCGACTTTCTCATTCTCCTTGCGGGCCATGTTGTCCAGGCACTGGTTGGTCTCCACGTTGCGGATCTGAGTACACACAGGAACCACATTGAGCAAATCATTACGAGCACAAGAAACACACCCTTTAATTCAAACAGATTCAGATGTATTGTGTCTGCTTGGGTTTTAAAAAGACAGTGAATCACAGACGCATCGGTGTCTGTGTCTTACAGAAATAACAGTATCTAAAAATGTGTGAGTCAGTTGGTGTATGTGTGAGTGTGCAAATGAGTATACCTCTCCCAGGGAGTAATAGTGTCTGGGGATCTGAGAGTCAGGGTAGACATTCTCCAAGTACCAACTGAAGGGTTTACATTGAAGCTTTTGTCTCAGAGCCGAGCGAGATGTGATGTCACCATAGTCCACTTTGGTCACACCTGGACAGAAGCACACGCACAGACATTAACATGAAGGTCAGTGACGATGGGCCCAAACTACATCCAAAACAGTCCAGTATTTGTATTATCCAGCGAAATTCAGTTTCCCATATAAGCAGTATTCAACGTGTGTCATTGGTAAAGTAGAATGAGGCCACACATGATTTGAAGCACCCAGACAAGGGTTGCACATGTTAAGTACTTGATCAATCATTGGTAACATTAAGGATCAATTAATTGTTATAAACATTTAAAAAAAACATAAAACCGTGTAGCAAAAAATACTTGGAGCGTTCTTTCGCCCTCAATAAGATCTCTTTTTACAGCAACTTATTGCATAGCCGATGAAACCTTTAACAATAAGATATTAAACACATTGAATACAATTGAATATCGGATTACATGTAGCTGACTTGAGTAAGTCTCGAGCCATTTATTATTATTTCCTTTATTAGTGACTTATGCTCCACTTTTGGTAGTCTTGGCAAGTCAGTGCAAAAAGTTAGTGTGAAATTACTCGCCATCTCCCATCCTGCACTGTTGAGTCACCGCTGCAATATCACACTCTCCCCGGGTTAATGGATAGATCTTACCTGCCGTGGAGATTAAACTCCACACATGCACGCACACACACCCTCACTCACCAGGAGAGATGATGTAGAAGAAGTTTTTAAATTCATCCATCCAGACTTCGGCCAGGCGCCGGTTGTTTTTGTTGATGATCTGTCCCGTTCCTCCAGGGAACGTGTAAGGCGTTGCCTTTCTGAACACATGGCCCACGTGAGAGCATGTGACGATCTCCAGCGTCCCACCGCACTGCCAAATCTGTGAAACAAAAACAGATTTGGCATCAACACACATACACTGTGTAGAATAGACACGCTGTGAGGCCTCTGCTGGGAGATGGATGGCGCAGTGAGGTCCTGTCTGTGTTGTGACACTCTGTTCAATTAATAGCCAGCCAGGATGACGCCTGACAAAATATTAGTCTCGTCAACACTTCAGTCAGAGAAATCAAACTTACAAATGTAATGTGCATGTGTGTTGCCTGCCATTGCATGGCAGAACACAGTCATGGCAATTGGCTGCGGGTGTGTTCACTCACTCTGAAAGAGATTTCCAGGTTCTCTCCACCCCAGATGTCCATGCCTGCGTCATACGTGCCAATCTCCTGGAAATAATCTCTGTCTATGGAGAACAAGCCACCTGCCATGGTGGGAGTCCTGGAGAGAGACAGGACAGCAGGGTAAATTAAGAGAGCGCTGGGTTAGTGGCACTTAAGTCCTGCTTTCTAAAAGGTCACATGGTATCTGCAGATCCAATCAGAGTTTTATGTTTCACCACTCTCACCCAGTTCTCGGCTGTTTTCCTGTTATTTCATTCTCTGTTTTTCTGCTCACTTCTCTGTTGTGTGCCAGTGTTTAATGGCCTCAAGGCTCTGCCCCATTTCTCACTGAACAGTTTCCTCCATTGTAGATCAGGCTTATTTTCTTTACTGCCTGATTTTGCTTCACTTACCAACACACAATACACATACAAGCGAACAAACACGGATGAAACATATCCTGAGTGCACACAGGGTAAAGCGTTTGGCTGAAAGTGGGAAATAATGAGCAACACAAATATTAGCTTGTTGAACAACACAGAGGTTGTTTACAAATCAGACAATAAAAAAAGTGGTGAATTATGGCAACATTAATAATATATAAATGTGCTTTTCTTTTAACTGTAAACATATCAAAGCGCTCTAAACTCTTCATCTAACAATTACATCAATATTGTTACAAGTCTCAAACACATCACAGTTAAACAAACACAGATGTACAATGTAGCTCAAAACAATTTCTAATTAAAGATTCTAAAACGGTGAACACTTACAAAGAGTCACATAAAAACATGTTTATCAAAAAGACTGACATTGAAATAAACACTGCTACAGTAAAAAAACATCAACAACAACTGTAAGTACAGGGCAATATTTTGTACTAACAATGTTTCCAGGTCATCTTGTGGTAAATTCTTTCATCTTTTTGTCTGAAGGAATCACAGCACCTAATTGACACAAGGTAATTTAATATGTTCAAAGGATTTTCCACAAGGCTTTTTAAGACCGTGAATACTTGTGGGTTTTTGTCTCATGTCCAATAGCTGTAAAGAGAAACCTTCCAAGTGACCACAGAGATTTTGCGCTGTGCTCTAAATTAAAAGTTAGATGATGAGCCCATAACAACCAGTTTGGCTGTTGTGGTTTTCTCCTGAATCGTCACTGTGAGGCTCCTCAGAGTGTGACAGCAGCAGGCCTGTAGCTAATGAAGAAAATCTCTTAAGGTACTTATAGTAGGTCATTTAATACCAAATTCAGTGAGAAGTTGAAATCACATCATTGTTACTCTTACTGATTGATTCTACTGATTTCCAACGAGCAAATCCGATACCATGGAACTAAGTTCGTGCTCAAATGAAATCTGATACCCAAGCTTCATTCTGAAAACTTGTTTATGTGCAATAGTTTTTTTTAATCTTCACAGTAATATATAACTAATTCAACAGGACAGGATTAGTCTAAAGTACTTTTTACTTTCCTACCCAGACCTTGCAACCCAGTTTGGGCACAACTGTGAAAAACAACCAAAAACAGGGGAACAGTGTTACATAAGATATATTATATGTGTGACCTTAAATAATGTCAAGCATGCTTAAAAACAAGAGCAGGAAGAAGAGATGATAGACAGGCAGAAATACGTTTGTGATTTTAGTAATAAGGTCTGAGCCATGAGAAAAGATACAAGGAACAAAACTACACTGAATCTTATATAAAATAACATCTTGTCCTAAGCAACGCCGTTAGGTTCAATGCATTCTTTCAGCATTTATTCCTGAAAGGCATTTTATAGTAATTAACTGTGGTGAATTAAATGGTGAAGCACGATTACTGTGCACTCATCAATTGTAAAAGCCTATCGGCAACGCTAAACAGGCTATGAGTTATTTTAAACAACTGACTGACAGTTACTGTGAATGATCATGTGGTATTTTACTAATGACTCAATTTTGTCCTGTAGGCAAATTCTCTTTACACTTGACTCAACAGAGAGGGTTAAGGGTCAGCTGCACAACTGGTAGGCATTAAATAACAAGCAAGTTAAACCCCGGACCGTCCCGCTGTGTCACCCACCTGACGGGCAGCGTGCGGTCTCCTTTGCGGCGGTCCATCTCTCTCTGGGGAACAGGGTACCAGCGGAAGTTGAGCTTCCAGTTGAAGCCCCCGTACGTCATGTCGGATCCTGCCATGTATTCGAACGTATCATCGCTGATCACGTCGATGATGGGGCACACCACTGTTCTCCTACAGCAAACACAAACATAACAGCACAAACGTTCATCGGCCTTCTTTTCACAGCCATGGGAGGACATCGATCACGGCTAAGTGCTCATCTGCAAGGTGTGGCACCTCCAGAACCAAAAGCATTTACACAATGGACCGTGCTGAGTCTTCACATCAGCCATCACTCATCACACCCTCTTGAAACCCTGTGTGTGTGTGTGTGTGTGTGTGTGTGTGTGTGTGTGTGTGTGTGTGTGTGTGTGTGTGTGTGTGTGTGTGTGTGTGTGTGTGTGTGTGTGTGTGCTTGAGTACCTGCTTGCTGGGAGCAGTAAACAAAGAAAACTAAATTAAGCATAAAATAAACACAGACAAGCTCCCTGCAGGCTCAACAATAGTTCATTGATTTTTTTCTGACGCTTGCCATAGGTATGTATGGCATGTGTGTGTGTGTGTGAGCGTGGGTCTTACTTGTCTTGCTTGATGCGGGCGAGCAGAGGCTCAAGCCACCCTATTGTGCATTCACAATGAGCATCCAGAAAGGTTATGACCTAGAAACATGGAGAGAAAACATGAGACAAACCCAACGGTGCACACACTGTATGGTGAGCAGGTCACTGGGTGGTGGATGTCACATCGGTGCATGTACACACACACACACACACACACACACACACACACACACACACACACACACAGACACACACACACACACACACACACACCTGGCCAGTGGAGAGAGACGCTCCCTTGAGGCGAGCACGAATAAGTCCAGACCGCTGTTCCATTCTCACCACTCTGACAGGGACTTCCAGCCGTCTGACATACTGCTCCAACGGCCGCTTCAGGAAATCTTAACCATACAAATAAACACATGTATGCAATAAAAGAATCCAATAAACACACAAGCACATAAGACACTCACACGACAGAAGATAGATTACGAGCCACTCCCCCAAACTATTTATTTTGTAGCAACACAAAGATCAAAAGGTTACTGCACGTCTGTGTTTTTGCTTGTGAGAATGTGTTTTAGCATGCCTGCCGACATCCCTTCTACCTGCAGAGAGCTTCCCAACACACACACACCCTCTGATTTGCACTATCCAACCTGAGGTCCCATAGGGTGAAATGGTGCTGTGTGGTGGTGGATGGGGGGGGGATTGAGGGTAATAACAGAGTGTAATCCCTGCGGCTGGCGAATTAAAGACCTAATCTCCCCCAAACAGGGATTAGCAGCATTGCACAGGGTGGAGTGGCACACACAAGCCGTATATGCTGACTGGCTGTTGGGCACCAGCGCAGACACACTCTCTCACACACATGCACAAATACAGCTACACACATAAACTCAACAAAATCATACAGTAACACTAAAAAATAGGCTAAGCCTCAAACAAGATGCACAAGCAGTGAAGGAATTATCTGCAGTGTGTGTATGTTTGCTTGCGTGTTTGTTTACCTCTCTCGCTGGCATCGTCCACCAGGACAATCTCCTCCAGTAGTGTGTGAGGTGATCGGTCGATGACGGAGTGGACGGTTCGCAGCAGTGTGCTCCACGCCTCATTGTGAAATACAATCACCACGCTGGTACGGGGAAGATTATCTGGGTACAACTTGTTCTTACACCTACAAAGAGAAAACGAGACAATCAGGAGAAAAAAAAGCTGCTTACAATGTGGAATGATACCGTTAATTTACCGTTAACACCAGATATGGATACAAAGCACATTTTAAATAAACAGACAACACACTTTCAAAATGACAGCAAGAGGTGAATCGCATTGAAAACCAACACTCGTGGTTGCACAAAGACGTGTGCAGTAAGTGAAGTTGTAGGCTTCAAACACACACAAAACGAAACTGACGGAGACAGAGTGAGAGGAGAGAAAAACACTGTGGTAGAGACATCACAATCCAGCCTCTGTCTGATTGTAGGAGACTGCTACAGAGAGCTGCAGCTTAAGTGAGTCCACACTGAACAGAGAGCTGAACAAGAGGGAAATAGCTGGGACTTAAACATAAACTAAACACCATTAGTCAGTCATGGAATCACTGCATTAATCAGTTAGTCATAAATATCTCACGAAAAATCTTATTTTTATCAACTTCAAACACTAAGAGTGAATAATGAGCGAGCAGCCGAGCGTGTATTCCCAAATTTAGACGGAGATAGACAGAAATAGTGGGTCAGCATGATGACAGTTGATTAGTGATGCTAATTAGAGTGCGAGTCATTGTCATAGCAGTGTAGAGCACACACACTTCAGACTCTCCTATTGAGAAACACACAGGGATGTAAATGTCTGACAGATGAGAGCAGCCATGAATGGAGACAAGAGAAGATGGATGTTAGTCTCGCAGACTTATTTGAAGAGTTCTCCACAGTAGCCGCTGGTGTGTTGGCATTGTTTAGGCGATTAAGTACAAAGTTTGTTTTATTTTAATTACATCCGACCACTTTACAAAGCATAGTTATGAATTTTAGATTGATTTAGTTTCACCCTGGCAGCCATTGATGAAGGTTTGTTATATTTTAGTATGAAAATAATCTTGTAGAGATTTTAGACTTGCTTGTCTAAGTAAGTCCAACATAGTGAACCTTTAAAGCAATTGCCTTTATTTCTTTTCCCCCCAAAAAGTTCATAGTAATTTTGTGGTAAAGTCGCACATATTCCCAGCTGACTATTAAAAAGGCGCCTTTAGTGAATTTCCAGAAAATCGACTGCAGTATTATATGATATGTATCACTTTTATGATACATTATTATATAAAGTAACAGAAGATTGTATCCATATTGCAGCTTATAAACACTTTTATTACTTTGGCCAACAAAAACAGTTTTAGGGTTGCAAGAAAGACAATCTTTCAATTTGCGGGTTCCTCCTACAAGAGTGATTGATGACATTTTAGACAGTGTTATGCAGACTCCAGTAGATGCTGCACAAAATACCACAAATTACAGTACATCGCCAACATTTCGTCACATCCTTTCCAACTTTTGAAAAAGGCATACAAATCTTTCATAATCATCTCACCAGCAGCTTAGAAAGCATGCTCTTGTCATTGGAAATAAGTCACATATTACAGATGGATTGATTTGCACAACAGATGGCAGAAAATATAGACTAATCCAATTACAAATGAATGATAAACCTTTCCTCTCCAAGAAAAAAAGAAAAGAAAAAAACATTAAGCACACGTCGCTCTTGCTGGAGAACAAGTTAGAGTCACAAAAGAAAGAGGCAAACCTCTGTGGGTCAAGAAACACCGCCGCCTGCAATCATACCTGCCTGCAAGCTCTCTGACCTTAAATTGTCTCAGTCAAACTGTTTCTGTCAAAAGACGCCCAGTGAGCGCTGCTCCAACTGTCATCTATTCGTGACCAAACTGAAGCCAGCTTGCGACTTCCTTCCTCTGACAGATGCAACGGCCAAATGGAATATGATCCCTCGTCATAACTCCCTCCCTCCCTGTGATCATCCAGAGCGCTGGAATGCTTCCTCTCTCTGCTGCCGATTCTGACAGAAGGAATGTAACAGCGGCGGAGGAGAGGAGGTCAAGAATATTCTCCATCCTGCAGCTGCCTCTGGAGCATGTTAGATAACGCACACAGCGATTCTCAGTCTGTGGTGTGCGTGTGCGTTAGTACTCTCTGCTAGGAAGGGAGGTCGATGATCGCACAAGATGATTCACTGTGAAAACAGAGACATCCTAAGAGTCTCTCAGCGTTTATACACGTCAGTTCATTACTTCTCTCTTCTCTGTTCTCACAAACACAAACAGAAAAGCCAAGACTTTACACTTTTCAGACACAATCTTCTCTGTGCAGCTGATGGAAACCCAAACATGTTTTGACACATGAAGGCATGAACGCATGTTTCATGATGCGGATTTAAATGACTGAGGCGTGGTTGGGAGTCCTGTGTATCCAAACAGTTGCTGGAGCAATTTTTGGCAACAGCGAAGCAGGGTAATGAGTTGCAGGCCGTTTCTCCAACCAGTGGATTATGGGGATGGGCGGGCCGGCTGTTCTGATTTAACTGCATCACTCTTGCGACATTAAACTAAGGCCCACACATACATACATGTGCACTCTCATAAAAATGCTGAAAAGGAGAACATTTTAAGATGTCTGAAAGGTGTGGTCATGGAAAGTGTTTTTCATATAATGTAGATCCACCCAAGCACATGCGCACGCACACACGTGCATGCTGTAATGTCCTGTCTATTTTTTTTTTTTTTACTCAATGACTGCACTGCTGACAATAATGAAAATAAACCAACAACGAGTTTCCACTTCAAAGTTCCAGCTAATGGTGACCTGCTTGGCGATGATGAATTAATTCACAGTTTCCAGAAACCTGCCGGTCCACACACACACACACACACACACACACACACACACATTGCCTTGCTCGATATTGACTCGGTCTTATCTCCTAATTGGAAAAGCAGATAGACGGAGAGAAGGCTGAGTGAAAACACACCTAGTAATCAACTCTCGCTCAAAGACTAAAACCCATTTCACGGATCAATGTCCTTTTTCTTTCCCGCCCGTCTAGTGTGCATGTGCCCCTGCCTGTCAGTCTTGTGTCTGTCAGTCAGTCTTTCTGTCTATCGCTTAGAAAACCTTCATTACTCATCTATGCATGTTCCACTACTGAAGCGCATAAAAGGGGCAGAGGGGGATTGGAGGCCGAGCTGGTTTCCACCTGCTTGAACTAACCTTGACATATCTTCAAAGCTGCTGGCTGGATGCACACCTGTCTGCTGTTCCTCTCTCTGCCTGTCTGATGACTGAACAACCTGCAGCCACGGGCACTGACAGACACTTAAGTGAGACTAAACTCCTCATTAACTCCTTGTGAAGTGCACATAGCTAGTATTACTGAAGCAAAATAAAAAAGGTAAATGATACTGTATCATTACCTCCTTTTAATGTAATGCATTTCCCTTTGAAACAGGACAGTGAGGGATCAGTCTTTAAGGTGAACCACTGGGCTATTGGCCATTGAGATAACGGCAGTGTTATTCGAGTCCCAGTTACACACCATATCCATACATCTGTCTCCCTCTATGTCGTTAATCATGACCATAACTACCCTTTACAGGAGCTCACTGTGACTGATTTCAGGTTTCAGGACAGACTTCTGGCTCGTGGTTCATAACCGATCACCAGTTTGACGATGTCAACCGACAATGCCAGTGGGAGCGATTTTGAGGGGAACTTAATGAATGGAGTAAGTGACAAAACAGGACAGATGATTAGCTGCAGGGAGGCTGCTCACCCTTCCAGGCGGACGTCAGGCAGTGACCGATTGAGAGCAATCATCTCCGAGGCCATGAGGTTGAACTGGTTGATCTTAAACATCTCCTTCATCTTCTCCTGGTTCTCCTTCGGGATCACCACCGGCTTTCCGCCTTCACCGGGCCCGTCCCGCGGCCTGGTCATGGCATCTGCAGCAGATACACACACACACACACACATAAAACACACACGTAAAACACAGCGAGTGTGCTGGAGGATGTGAGAGTGCGTCTCCATGATCACGTGTCTGTGTGTGTGGCAAGCTACACTCACCTTGTCTCCCTGGCAGTCCTCTCTCTCTTTTGTCGTCACACTTGTTGCACTCGCTGAAGTAGAGCAGAATGAACATGTCCAGCATCACCCACACTAGAGAAGTGGCCAACACCACCTTACAGTAAGCGAACCTCCGCATCCTAATACAGTAATGGGAGACAGAAGGGGAGGAGAGAAATGTTCAGACTCTGGCGGAGGTGAGGAGAGATGGTGAGTTCTGAGATGCACACACAATCACAGGCTTTTCCAAAGTTCTGCAGAAGAGATGACGTTTTATTTCTCCTCACTCCCCCTCCCACATTGCTACCCTGGAGTATCTTCCCAACGCCTCCATTTGTCTTTCCTCTCAGCACTTATCTGTGGGCTGTTTATCAGCGCCGGTCCAAATGGTCACTTTCACACTCAGGGAGAGCCTCACAATTAGCGCTGTGCAGTGCTGGATTTATGTCTTACATCATTCAGAAAGAAAAATAGGATATCTATTTTTGTTGTTGTCAAAGTTTCTGTTAGGTTTGTGTCGGGCACCATTATAAGCACAGTGAACAGTAACATTTGTGCATAGGATGTTTCATGGTATCCAGGTAAAGCTTTGACTGCTATCAAGTATCAAGCAAATGTATACAGCGACCTTTTTCTGAGTTCTCAAACGCGCTGCAGTGTGTGTACAAGCCAATCTACACTCTTTATACAGGCAACATACCAAATCCCTGTGTGCTAAAGGGCAGTTAGACGCACGCTTGCAGGTAAGCACGCACACACACATACACGAGGCAGAGAGAGCGAGAGAGAGGAGCTGTGATAGTAATTGCTTTTCTTTGGCAGGCAGTGAGAGACAGACACAGGCACATTAAAATTCCTCTGCTCCCCTTTCCTTCCTTCCCTCCTCCAGCACCATCTCTCCTCTCTTTGGCTGATTCTCTGCCTCAGTGATCCCTCAGGTTGCAGCAGCACAAGCAGAAGGGAGAAAATTAATTTGGCTACGGTGATTTCTTTCGTGCCCCTGGGAGGGGGGGAAAAAAGTGTTTGTGCATAGTTAGCTTAGCTTAGCTTAGCAGCCACAGAGGATAGAAAACTGCAGAGCAGCAATTCTAAATTCCTCCTGATAGGATTCTGGAAGCACAAAGTGCTGTCCACAGCAGAAAATGTGAGAATGTGTCTGTTCTCTCAAAGTTTCTTTTTTCCTGTGACTTTTTTTCCTGTTTGAGTTGCCATGGCCTGACAATGTAATAGTTTGATAATGATAATTGTAATAACTACTTGCTACTTGTGAGATGAGGGCTGCAACAAATCAATAACAAGGAGCACTCTTATGTGACATGGTCACGACAACTGCTGCAGCTTGATAAAAAGCCAATCACTACACTCAGATGCTCAGCTGAACCCGAGAGGTTTCTCAGCTGTCGTCAGGCTTGTGCCGAGTTGTGTAACCTTGCAAAATTATATCTCCCATGTTGACAAAAAGAAAATGGTGCATAGAAACCACCAGTAGATAAATGCAACGCTCTGCTCTGTAGTTCCCAGAGAAGAGAATCAATTAAATCAAGTGAACTACAGAAACAATGGTTTTAGCAAGATTAATGCAAGAGCATCATGCCCCAGCTGTTTAAACTTGACACTCAATTCAGATTCAGAAGTTGAATCAAATAAAAAATGTGACGCTTGGTTTACAAGTCTCTCTTTGGTTGGCCTTCTACATGAAGATCCATTCATGTCAGATCATTTGACGTTGGCCTTTTTAACTTTATCAGTATATCAGCTTTCTGATGCCTCACCTCACACCCTTCTAATGATACATAAGACATGCTTAATATGTACAGCTTTACAAACATACATGATTTTGATAAATCACGAGGCATTGTTCAAGCAAAAACAACAAAATGCTTTTCTTTATCTTATTTGATAGGAAACTAATCTTTGGGTTTTGGACTGAACTTTGCTGGACAAAACATAACATTTCAGGATGTCACTAGCTCGAGGAAATTTTCACGATTGTCTTTTATAGACTAAACAAGTCATGGAGAAAATAATCAACAGATACTTACAGTCTGATTTAATATCGGTTAGTTGCAACCCTCATTCAATTAGTTTGCAAATAACTTTGCTTGCCAAAATGTAGTGGAGTAATAATAATGTGTGTGTGTGTGTGTGTGTGTGTGTGTGTGTGTTAGTATGGCATGTTCACACGGGTTTCTACTGCAGTTAAGTGAAGTGAGAGCACATGGGTGATGGCCAAGTGCTATGAAAATTGCCATTCTATACGGTATGTTACCGTATCTTATCATAGCTTTCGCCCTCGCTATTTCATCCATCTATTTTCTTTGATATATAACCTCTGTATTTTTATGTAAGCCACAGTTCCCACCACATCTCCAAAACACTTCAAACTCTCAGACTGTACCAACATAAAACAAAATAAGCTTGGTAGTTATAAAACACATTCTGGTATTTTCCTGTTAAAGTAACAAATTCATTCACAGATCCTCCCGGATATCCTTCAAAGAATTCGTCAAATTGCTCGTCTCACTGTTTGGATCACTCCTGAATTCTTGAAATTCCAATATCAGTGGGAAGCCTGAAATTCAGCCCGTGCTCTACGCTCTGTCTCTCTCTCCTCTCCGTCCCTCTGACCACTGCTGGATTGTACCGGCCTTATACGACCTCCGGGCAGTAACATGACACAACCTGATAGATATCACAGCAGAAACGTGGACCCTTTTCCACCTTTCCTTGCGCACAGGCAGAGCGAGGCACATAAGCCAAACGAATAATAGCGCACTTGGGAGGAGACACCGACACCGAGGCACTCCATCACAGGAAGGCACACGTATATTCTTGCTCACAAAGTCTTGTCACAATGCTGTCAGAGATGTCAACTGGTTTCCCTGAATGACATTTGATCACAGCAGATGTGAACGAAGTAGACGGCAGCGCTTCGAGCAGTAGCAGAGAAGATTTATATGCATGTACGTTGACTTAACACGCTTTCCCGTCGCCGTCTCTCAGCCGTGTCTCTCCGCTCACTGTATTTCTAATCAGGCATGGCAGAGGACACCTCAGGTCTCCTCTGTGCTCACTGGAGCCCCGGGCCCTGCTTCTCTGTGTGTGTTGCATGCGTGTGAATGTGTGTCAGCTTAGTTTATGTTGGGCGCTAGTCTCTTTGAAGTTGCTTTTAAAACAGCCTGGCTCCCTGTGACATTAAACAGACACACACATCTCCGTCCCTCCATCTCTGCGCTCTCTCGCTAATCCCTGAACAGATCACATTCCCTCCATCTTTCCTTTATATCTGCATCCTGGGCATTTCGCTCTCAGCCACCCCACCCCCGCTCCCGTGTTCGTCTCTTAGTGATGTCGTCTCTTTTCAAGAGTGGTTGCCATCACTACTTCCCTACAAGAACACAATTTCCCCCTTCACATCCTCCTCTGTGTCTCTCTTTATTTCCCCTCCTCTTCTCCACGGGCTTAATCCTTCTTTAGAGATTGCACAACCAGAGTTTCTCACAACTACTTGTAAAAACTCTGAAGTGGGAGAATCACTCGCTCATGACTGGGAGTGGGGAGCCTCCCTTCTGGGGATTTCATGTTTATATGTGGAAAAGAAAAATCAGGAGGGAGGGAGGAAGATAGTAAATATGAGCGAGTGTAATGAGAGAGGAGGATTTATGGGTTACTAATCAACACAAAGTTTGTGCTGCCAATTCATATAATAAACTACAAACAGTGTATTGGTTTGCTCTCTATACTGCCTAGTTTATACTCTATGAAACCAGATGCCTTTTAATCTAACTACTTTATCCGTCATAAACAAGTGTGTTGCTGTTTGAAGCTTCTTCAATGAGAAAACAGAAAATCAGAGATGGTGCCATTCAAGTGCACAAGCTGTCTAGTTGGGTCATATGGACTTGAAAAGCTCAACAGTTTCCAAGACAACGCTGATGGGAGCGGCGGTTTTTAGAACTGTTGTAATGCTTCTCAATTGGAGCAGAATGAGGAACAGGCTAATATTAGGAAAGGGAAACAGAACAAGGCGGCCTGAAGCCCCGTCTCTATTGCTCTCTATGGAGTACACGAGGTACACAGCCGCTCCTGAAAAAAAAGGCTGGGGTCAGTTCATTTTCAGGTCATAACCTTGATTGCAGAACACAACTGGTCCAATAGAAGAAGCAGAGCAGAGGAGGACTGTGATAGATAGAGAGAAAGAGTGTGAGAGAGAGACCTGCCATCGGTTCATAAAGGAGAAAGAGAGTGGACACCGTACATGTGTCTGTAGAATGTGTTGTGTACTGTAGATGTACAACATGTATGTTATATTTACATTTATATAAACAGGGTTTGAAAAAGGGGAGCACCTCCTCATAAAAGTTGATACACTTTTATAAAATAAAACATTAACGTTTCGTGAAAAGAGCAGAGTAGGTATTTCACACTGCAAACTGTTATTTCATGAATGTGGTTATTGTTTAGGATGTAATCTAAAACTTAATTTGATCAAAAGACAAGTTGGGGCTCACCCCCATAATTAAACATTATTATGTGGGAAACCTTTCATTTACCATTGAAGTACGTTATATTTTTAATTTGAGTCATTTTATATAATTTTAGGGCTACCCCCTAATTAAAATCATTAGTCTTGAAAAATCATGGCAGGGTATACTTTAGAAACCCAGTATTGTTTAAAAATAACACAATTACAAAACTACTGGCGTAAAGAATAAATCGAAACAGAGAAGTGTGACAGGGCAGAGTGATGCAACGTGATTCAGTTCGCTGCTCCGACGCTCTTCGCTCCTGAGCTGGAAGTTAGCAAAAGAAGCTCCAGCGCTTTGGAACCAGATGCTGGGTCAAGCTCCTCTACTGCCGTACGGTATGATTGATACTTTGGCTGGCAACCTGTCAGCAGCCATGCAAGCCCACTTTTTTATTTCTTTGACTGTGTGGAAATCTGATATTTTCACACTACAGATGACCAAAGGCATTTAAACCGGTTAAACGTGGTACTGTTGTAGGAGTTCAGTGTGGGATGGCTTCTCTGCAGGTGCACTGGACTGGACTGGAACTCGTGGGAGTTTGTCTGATGAGACATATTTCTCATAATTGTAGGTGAGGTTTAAAGATGGATCTTGAGTTATTTGGAGGAAGAGAGGGAGAGGGAGAGGGAGAGCGAGAGAGAGATTACCAATGCAAAGCTTGGCACGAGCACAAAGTGGAATTAAACTATTCAATCTCTAATCGCTCGGGTATTGTCGGCCAAAATCAATATACGTTATCGTCACAGGGGGGTGTTCCCTTGAGGGATGGAGAGAGCGCAGCTGCCTGGCTTTACAGTACCAGAAAACCACAGAGACACAGGTGGGCACACAGTACATGTATATAAATAAATAAATTACAACAGCCACTAACCGCAGCACACGTGTGTTAGCTGCTCTCAGCGCTGCTACTCCGAAAGCTGCTACTCTGGCATCACAGCAGGACTTCGCTGACTACCTGACAACCTAGTATCTGGAATATTATATTATTATTATGTTATTTTATTTGAAAAAAATGTCACTTCCTTTTTAATGCATTGATGGAAATGCCCCTAATTCAATTTCCATTTGTTACCACATTGGTAAACATTGGCTTTAAATTCACCCGATCGTGGACTCCAACAATAATGCATCATAGAGTCAGCTCAAATCGTCGCGGTCAGGCGATTATGTAATAATTTCGAAAGGCCTTAACAACAAAGAATCCGTAGACATGTTTTGAATTGATGGTACTTTGGAAATTGAACCCCAAACATTGTACTTCATCTACTTTGACCAATACTACACAACACTTGTCTTTCTCTTGAACATGGCGTCTCCTATACAAAGAGCATAGCACAGTATTTGTTGTGTTAACTTTAGAAAACATTCAAACCTATGTATACACACAAAAAACACTACCTACTAAAAGAAGTAAGGAAAACTAAAAGCACATGCATGATTAGCACAGTCCAACAGCCACGGCTGAATGCATCAGAGACCACAAGCAAGACAGTTAATCACCACTATTTGGTTTGTATTTCACATGTTAATCCTAAAAATACAGCTGCAGTATTAACAATACCTATACCAAGTATATCGCCCATGCAATGAACGTTTGGGAAGAACATTTACATCCTAATGAAAACACTTGTCACCACTGAACTCTAAAAGGTTTTAAAGTGATCTTTTAATAATTTGAACAGTAGTGAAGATTATGCTGAAGGAAGTAATCCCCAGAATAACAACCATAGTATACAGGATTCAGATACAGTTTTATTATTGCATAAACAATTGATTTGAGTAAAATCAACAACTTGAAAAGCTTCAACTCATAACAAGAAGGTTGCGATGGTGGAGGGAGTTGTAGCAGCAGGTGCAACATTGAGCACTGTCAGTTTGACTCTTGAATGATACACTTCTGACGTATCTGCTGTTTTAGATTAATTGTACTTTGAGTTTATTGTCTTCTCTGTATGTATATATTTTGTTATTTTAGTCCTTAGTCTGTACAAATATGCATTGTGAAGTTTGGCTGAAGCTAATATCATTAATAAACTCATACCTGTCCAAGTGACTAAAGGAGTCTCTGGTCAGATGTGCAGGTTGCTCCAGCAGCACAGGGGGGCGGAGCGTGAGAGATCCCACTTCCTCCTTCGCTCGTCACTCAAACATACTCCTTGAACAAGAGAGAAACAGACACAGAATAAAAACACGGTTTTGCTAAGTAAAAGAGCAGTATGCAGGTTTAGTAGTTATGCAAAAATTATTGTATGATCTTGAACCTAATCTAAATCAGGAAATAATCTAAAGAACCGTTGTCTTCCTTTTCTATTCATCTCTTTAAAATTCAAGGTATAGTACATTGATTGGGGACTGTGGTCAAACGGTTTTGAAAAGAGAGCAAGTGAGTTGCAGAGCACAAAACCACAAAGCAACCACAGGAAGACCGTGAGAGGCTGCCACTCGGCCTTAAAACATACTTCCTGGCTGCGCGTGCACAACAATAACACTCATCTATCTCTCACATAAGCACACGGTCAGAGCCACAATGTCACCAGACATGTTCCCAGTTGCACCAACACTTCCTGGCATTAGTGGAAACGCATTATCTTGCAGGCAAGACACACGATCTAGAGTCTGGTCTGAATACGGAACTCAAGTTGTCAATCATTTACAAATCGTCATCTGGGCTCTGTATCTCTTTGTATTGGGTTATAAATCCATCGTCCTTCCTCCTTCCACGCCGACCAAAAGGTCAAACACAACCAAAGACTCTCTGCCAGCTTTAGAGCCGGATAAAACAAGAGAGAGAGAGAGAGAGAGAGAGAGAGAGAGAGAGAGAGAGAGAGAGAGAGAGAGAGAGAGAGAGAGAGAGAGAGAGAGAGAGAGAGAAGACAGAGGGATGAAGGGGTAGAGGGATATAAGGATGGACAACTGGCGGATTCTCAGAACTGCTCATCTCACTGGATTAATCTGCTATTTTTTTTGTTTTAATCTGCAGAAAAATGAAGATGAGAGTGAATATGACTCAGTGTGGGCGCACGTGTGTGTGCGTGTGCGTGTGTGTGTGTGTGTGTGTGTGTGTGTCCGTCCTTCAATCTGGTCCTTGGCCTACTTTAAAGCCAAGTCATCATTCTGGTCCACTGGGACTTCATATTGCGTGTGTGTATTCAAAGTTTGTATTATAAGAAAAACCATGGCATAAATCTCTTCCTGCCAGCCCACACACTCCTGTGTTAGTGAGCGAGGAGGCTTTACTGCAGTGCAGGTATGCTTCAGTATGTGAAGGGTCCTGGCCACCTAAGGGGTCCGTCTCCTCCGGGGTAAGTCACCATTCCTCTTCTCGCTCTTTCTCTACCTCCGTCATATGTCACAAGCGGTCTCTATTTTCATCCCTTCATCTTATACACACCTACACAAAGTGAGAGTGGAACGTAATCCATCTGCAAATTGGAAGCAGGACAAGCAAGAGCCTCTATAAATACTCATCAGATTCCCCTGACAATCACAAAATAAACCTACAGAACCACATACAACACTGCAGCCACTTCTCTCCGTCGCTGTCTGCAGAGCAAACCTCTTTCCTCTCCTCCTGCTTCCTGTCTCACACTGTAGTATTGCATGAGTGCTACATGTTGAGGAGGACACGACAAAGAGAGTAACCACAAACAGCAAGAGAGACAGACAATACTAGACTTGATTAAAAGCATGCAAATAAACCAAATTTGAATGAGTTGAACGAGAGAGATATTGGTGTGATGTTTTGGGCTGTTCTCCAGCAGTGCAGCAACGTTGGGAGGTCTTCCAACATATGCAGCTGCCTCAGCTTTTCCTCCCCCTGGGTATTAACTGTTCCCTCATTAAATGTAAACCCTGACCTCAGTCCTTTGAAAACACAAAAAAAGTAGTTGTGATATACTGCTGCTGTAAGACAGTCCTGCACACACAAATATGCTGGTTTACAGCACAAAGTCACACACACCTAGTACGTCAAGATGCCATGCCTCAGTGGTGGTGAGGCGAACAGATGGACATGTGGTCAGATGTGTTATCCAGAGCAAGTGAGCAGGGATGGACCTGTCCAAACAGTGAGCCGCGCCAGTGGAACATGACAACATTTAAGCCAGCGCTGCACTAACACAGGCATCCAGTGAGTCCACTTGGTCGCAGGTTAACAGTGATGGTGACGTTACCTTTCAAGCTTTTACTGTCAAAACATCAGTCCGACGCTATGACATGGCCACTATTTTTAGTATAAGAGTCTCTTCAGTCTCAACACGCCCATTCTCTGTCTGATTTAGAGCCAATACGGACCATATAAGTATGGGCCAGATGTGAGCAATCCACAGAGATGTGCTGCAGTGAACTTGCTTGTGTGCATTAAGCCGTCATGTCAGGATCTGGTCAAATGTTGCTACATTATAGTTACAAAATCTAATAAACTGTCCGTAAGTAGTATACAATACAACATGCCTACACTTACAGTTAAGATCCTTGAAGAGCTTTATATTTTACAAAAAAGAGATGGAACTGTGCAGGGTTTCCCCTACCGTTAGAATAGGGGGGCGGGGCGCCCCCCTGAAAAAACCCTCCGCCCCCCTGTAATTTTCTCCGTCGCGCCAGATCACAGACGTGATTTAAGGTTCCCTTTCCTATAAACAGGTCTACACCTTGTTCTTTTATTAAACAAACTCAATGTTCTTATTTTATTGATCGTATTTCTGTCTATTTCTGTCATGGTCGCGTTTACAACTCTACTTTGCTCTCGGTAACGCGCACCGCGGAGATCCGCCCCGATGCCCACAGACTCGTGCGCGCGCACAGGTGGGCAGAGAGCACACTTCCATCAGCCGGCAGAGAGCGTCCAATAATGTATAACGTTGCTCGTTGCTCCCAACGTCCCTCCCAATGTCCCAACGTCGCCGTCGTCGCCGACACCCCCCCCCCCCCCCCCCGGCCGACACCCCGCCCCCCTGAAGCTGTAAACCTAGGGGCAACACTGCTGTGTCATGTCATCATTTGGCAGATATCCTAAATTTAGGTCTAAGAATCCGTATTGGGAGAAAAGAAATAAAGTTGGCTCAGTGCATCCCAAATTCTCTGTCTTTTACATGCATTATCCCTCTTTTTTTGTACATCACATTCATTCTCTTTGGTCCAGCAGTGACCAGTTGAGAACCAACCAAGAGCACGCACAAGGCGGCCAAATAGCTTGGTCGTCATCATCCCACCCTTGTCCTTGCCTCTATCTCTGTCCGACACTCCCAGTTATTAATCCACAAAAGCCTGTCTTTTCTCCCGTGCAGGCTTCTTTCCATCCAGTCTGGGTTGACGTAATTCCTGCTGTAAATCCAAAAAGACCCGCGGCTGAGGCAGACTATGAAATTCAGAGGTGGGGAGGAGCTCATGGGGTGGAGTGATGATGAAATCTTTGCGAGCAAGTACAAGTTCTCTTTTAGCGAGCAGAAATCACTTAACACACACATCATGCGGTTAAGCCACGTCTGCACCCACATCACACCCTGCAAGCTAAAAGTTGGCATGCGAAAGCTTGAGGCCCCTGAGGCTTCAAAGCAGGACTGGAGCCAAACAAGGTTCAGGAGCTCTGAAACAACCTTTGTTCTGGAGAAGTTAGATGCTAGTGTGGGCTGAGCTAAAACTAAGTGACAGTCAAAAATCATTCACAATTCCCCACCGCTTAGCGTGAACACAGCAACATGTTTCGTGCTCTCTAAAGACTGCAGAGAGAGGAGAGGAGAAACTGGGTGAGAAAGAACGAAAGGTTTCTTAGAGACTGTGTGATGGCTTGCTATGAGCATGAAGCACACGCGCTTGATGTGTGTGTGTGTGTGTGTGTGTGTGTGTGTGTGTGTGTGTGTGTGTGTTTGGTTCCCGTCCAAGGTCTGTACATGTGTTACGTGACTCCGTTTGTAGCGTATGTTGTAACAGAGGGAGTCCAAAGATGACAGATTTGGTCTTAGCAACAACAAACAGTGCTGTCCTAACCCTGTGCCAACTGCGCCTCCTTCCAGCCGTCCTTTCGACCTCCTGCACTGTCAAACGCCTCATGTCTGTGGGAAAGGAAGAACCCGAGGGGCCTGCAGCACCTCGTGCACGCACAAAACACAAAATCCAGGCTAAAGGGACAAGAGGAAAGGCAACAAAAGAGGACAACAACATTTGCACAGGGGAACTGTAGCTGTAGCTCACTATTTCTGACAGCTTTCCAGGGGAAGCCCAACAAGCAAAAACAGGAACGCCAGGAATAGAACAAGGGGAAAATAGGTAAGAAGCAACTGGCTCAACTCCCCCGGACACGCCATTATGTCACACTTATCATGGAAGAAACTTGTCACACCACAGCCTGTTCTGCTTTCCATAATAAATACGTGCTGTGGGAACTGGGGGGCCTGTCACTTTCTGGATATAATGCATGTATCAAAGAGGGGCGCTGGGTAGGTACAGGGAGAAAGAGAACCTGACGGACAGACAGAAAAGAACGGATGATAGGAGTTTCAGAGAGAGATCAGCTTCCTGTTTACGGAGAGTACAGTAGAGAGCACAAGAAACCAAGCAGCAGGTGGTGGTGGTGGCGCACACCACACACACACACACACACAAAACAAAAACACACACTCTGGACCCGTCACTGGGTCCAGAGTGATTACACAGAACATTAGCCCCAAACTTTCCCCATCTATCTCCGTGTGTCGTGGAAACATCTCGAGGCTTGGGATTTGTTAGTGGTTCCCTGGTGTCCCTCCATGCTTTGGTCAGCAGCCGTATGAACAAGATCAAGCTTTAAGTCAACATGAAATGAAATATGCTCTTTAACTCTTATCTCCGGTCATATTCTGCACCTATTTAACAATATATGGCAAAACATATATATCATATTTTCTTCCTGGAAAACTAAACAAGACATGTGCGTAGGTAAGATAGTACCAATAATATCATGACATCCATCCGTCAATCATTCTGCACCTTTATGCGACTAGTGGGCTGTGTGTAGAGCCACAGTCCTCTGTTGCTCCATATGACGCTAAATTCTAAGCCCTTCCACTTTTTAGCGGTTCAATCAAATGCGAAGGATTTCATTTAAATCCCTCTCTCAACTGTACAGTGCTCAAATATTCGGTTTCACGAACAAGTACTCACAGCACAGAAGCTAAAGACGCTCCAACATGAGAGCGTGCATAACCCCCAGCTGCATGCTCAATCGCTCTCGGCAATATTCCCAATCCAGGAGAGACTTCCTCGCAATTCTACACAGCATGCAATCTCCTCCTCCTCTGGTGTCGTGGCACATTGTGGGATTAACACATTTTCTGTACAACAGAAGCTAGTATTTTAGCTGCACTGCATTGAAATGTATTTTCCATGTGTCACTGAACAAAAAGCAGGTGCAATGCTTTTGATGAAACACAGCTTCAGTATTGGTATCAGTCGAGATAGGGTCCATATAATAGACCTGGCAAACTGAGTGTGCCGAGTCAGTGCAAGTGGATAATATCTACAGCATCAGCCTGAAACAAAAAGGAAATCTGTTCTTCTTTTACAGGAAAGAATGACATTTCTCATCTCACTGTTCAAACAGTGCTGTACGTCATTGGCACTCAGCAGCAGCATCATGTCACCTACTGGTCTGTTTGCACACTCTGTCTTTATTAATCCGGCCATAACACTGCTGGGACACTTCAAGTGGTTTGCTCTATGAGACTGTATGTAAAAAAAAATGGACACTCAATAGCCTGTTGGCGGCAGCAAAATGCACGATCAATCACAAGTGAAGTCCACACACACACACACACACACACACACACAAACACACTCTAACCAAGCAAGCACTATCAATATTTCATTTAAGCAGCTCCATCATCAGGTCAATGCCCCCCACACACACCTAGTCAAACTACTTAACCTCCAATAAGCTTTCATTTTGAGTTCTAAATGTTCAGCAATAACTGAAATCCACTATGAGCCCAGGCATAACTAATCTGGCCATCCTCTTTCCAATCTAGTTTTATTAAGACGTTGCACAGATTGTAATCTAAACTTCGATCACTATAGAAGACCGTATTCAAGTAACGCTAGCTCGACACTTTTAGGTACGTTTGAATATTTTTTAACACGTTTAGTTCGGGCACACAGAAAAAAGGCTAGAATGACTAGAATAGCCAACGCTTTGTTTCAGGGTAAGTCAAATCTCAAGTGTAGGTTAGCCCCTGCTTTACTTTGCATTTTATAAAACATGTTTTTAACCCGGCTAGTCCCCCTACAGTAAGTACAGAGCCCGTATCCTGCTGCTGTCTCTCCCTGAAGAGCTGCAGCCACACTGACCCACATCCCAGCCTCTGGCAGATTACACCGCAGCACATACGACACACACAACACACACAGCACACTCACGAACACGAACAGTGCATCCAACATTTGTGGCTCGTAGAAATGCAATTTCTGATGGCTTAGCACACACGCACACACACACACGCACACACTCAGAAAAAACAATGGGCTAGTGTTCTGCAGTCAATCAGCCATGAGTTGATATGGCTATCAGTGTGACCAGGCCAGAACAACTCCACTCAAAGAGTCCTCAGACACACAAACCCACAGACCCACACCCATGTAAACAGACACTCAAGAGTAGCAGCCTGGTAGAAGATAAGAGCTGGAGATGGTTGCGTGTGTATGCGGGCCCAGAGGGGAGTGCTGTACCTTGGTCAGGGTGCGCCCGGGGGCCGATAGCTCGCTCTGTCACACAACTAATGACGGAGCACCGAGCTGCCGCCGCGCGGCTCTGTCCTTCCTGCCCTCCTCTCGTTCTCGCGTTTCCTTAAACAGTGACAGGTTCTTTTCTATTGTATACAAATTCATCCAGCTGTCATCTGTTATCCATAGGCGTTTCGTTGCATGTCTCTAAAAATCCTTTAACCCCAATACATAATACTTATTTGAATCATCGGTTTCTCATCAAAGTCTTGACCACAGTAATAATCAGCATTGTGTAAAACAAATGACTTCTTCTACAACAATGTTCTTCTTTTAACTGTGCATTGCTTTAAGTAGTGAAACTGCGTGAACCAAGACCAATTAAGAACGTTCATCCAAGTACAAACAGGGCTCCTTTTTTTAGGATGAAAGCAGTGAGATTTGGGGAGTAAATCTTTATAAATCCTCACTGGGCTTTCTTGATTTCGCAGCTGGATATGGCAGCGTAATGACTCAGTGATTAGCAGTATTGCCTTACAGCAAGAGGGTTCTGGGTTTGAATTCTACTACTACCTTACTGCTAGGGGCCGCGGATTAATTACACAGTTTTACGTCAACAATCACAGTGATTAATAAAGTTTTACTGCCAATATTCAGTAAAATATGCGATCAGGACATCGGCATGTATGCTTTTCTAGTCGCTGATCTCTGATAATGTTACATTGTAACAAACTAATCTGTGTTTAAATTGTTAGGAGGAGAACGAAGGTTCCGTTTGGTGACATTATGATGCGTTCAGGCTCTGTTCAGTGAAAATTAGTACTGAGCAAAGGTAAATTATAACATTATCATGATGTGTTCAAATGTAATCTAAACAAATTCATTTGAAGATGTTTTCCCATTAATATAAAACAGATATTAGGGATGAATTATGAGCCGTTTAACTTCCTTACACCTATCATTAAAAATACTAATGACAAGGTTCAATAAAATTACAAATTTGTATTTCCTTATCACTTGAATTGTGTGTTTTATAAAGAAGAAAACACGATAAATTACGATACAACAATTTTCATTTAGAATTTGATGGTTTACAGACTTCAGAGTGGTTGAAATAATTGTGTGGACAATTGCAAAAAGAATGCTATAATCAAAACAACAAAGGGATCATCAATGATCATAAAAAAAAAACCCTGATCAGGCATCTCTAAAAGTTATATTTGCTACCTTTAATCTTTGTGCTGATCGGATCTGCGAACCGTGAGTTTTATATTCCGTTGCACCACTAGTGACAGCCATGCTGCAGTAGGCAGTACTCCTGTCACTGTCCTTGACCAAGGCGCTGGCTTTAGAACTGGACTTTATCCCCTGTATACGGTGGCGGCCTGCCGCTCCTAAACAGTAAGGTTGGATCACATGCAGAGGGCAGATATCCTCATAGAGATCAATAAAGTGTAACTTAGCCCGGCCACCATACACACCAAAAATACCCTTCCTTTAATGACAGCATAAAGTCATTTTCTTTTTGAGGTTTAAATTCCGACAACATTCAAGTCTTACAAAACAAACCGGCCTACATGTGCCTTGAGTACCTCGTGTGACACACAACTGTTTCTCTATGAGTCAGCAGAAATTGGATATATTCCACTTCCTCCTATGGCGGGAGTGAAGGGGGGGATGGGTAAGCAGCAGTCTCGTTGCCATGGAAACTATGTCTTTTCCTGTTGGGTCATATCGGAGTGAAACAGATGCTGAGAGCAACGTACAGAGGCATGATCAGTGCACTCCTACAAAGAAGGGAATTGTTGGAGCTGAGCTGAACACCCAGCATATAGGGTTACTCAATCCTACACGGCTGAGCTGTTGCAGTCCTTTTTATTTTCCTCTGCTCGGATGTTCAAGGTGCCTCTGAAAGCTTCGTACTATCCGAGCACAGGATCTCTTTATGAAGTCAACCACGTAATAAGATGACTAGAGGTACTAAGTCAAAGACCCCTGTGCTTGCATCTGCAATTACAATTGCAGATTCAATTGGATTTGGTTTAAGCTAACAAAGTTGCATTGCCATGTCCAGGTGTAAAAGGAACAAGGAAAAATAGGATTTGGATATTATCCTGTTGACGCAAATGAAAGGAGGGAACATCAACATCCATGTCCTTTCAACGCATTGAAATCCGTTTAGTCTTCCCCAACAAAAACTAAATGAACGTTAATACAAAAAGCTCCGACATAGGACATCCTGCAAATGCCACAACCTGCGTGTTGATCTAAAAAGCTCAGAACGTGTTGCAGTTTCTTGGAGGGAACTCATTCATTTGCTGGAATGCAGATCACTCGCAGGTTGAGACTTGCCTCTTCAAAAATATTCATGTATTCCGATCCACAACCGGTGGGGGAACAAAATGGGTTCAGATTATGCCCCAGAAGAAAAATGATTTACAGCATTATCCAACAGTCTGAGAATCACTTCCTCTAAAGCAGCATCTTCCATTTGTATCGGAAGGAAGTAGTTAAAAGCCATATTGTGCAATAATTCAGTCTTGTACTATGCTTACTGTCTATGTATTACCCCATGATGTCACCTCGATTCAACAATGCAGGGACATAGCAAGCAAACTGAGTACAGAAATAGATCCCTAATTCCTTGTCAGAGGAGAACCAAATTCAGAAAAAAATAAACCACTGCTGAATACTGGGCTAAATCCTATTTCCTTATCATTAAGCCAGCAGAAACACTGAGTCCATCCAGCTGAGACACGCTGTGAGACAGGCTCTGAATCATCTGTAGAGGCTCTATGCAGTCTAAACACACTGCGCCATAGCTTAGGCTTGCTGCTCATTTTGCCTTCACAGCTTTACAGTATTTTAGTTTGCAGCAAAGCTGTTTATACGGCATCAAAGTACAGTGAACAGGAAGGGGGGGCTGTTATCTCAATGAATGACAGAACAGCAAAGATCACATTCTTTCTGCACGTAAACACACACACCAACAATCAATACCGACAAACAATGCATACACCTCCACTGAACACACAACTATGGTTTCATGTGTTTGTGTTGGCCTTTAGTTGCTTGCAGCCTGAGAGGGAGCAGGGAGCTGGCAAGACTCCCTGGTGGCACAGGCTGACCCACTTCAGTGCAACTCTATCTCTAATGTGACCCGCTGGAAAGCCAGAGGACACACATGCATGGCATGCACACGCACACGCGCACACACACACGCAACAGAAATTGCCGGCCTGCAAACCCTAGAGGACCGAGAGGCAGAACTATGCTGTTGATGGCTATCTCACTATTTTTCTCATCCTTCTCCATTTTCGGTTTCTCTCACTTGGTCTGAAGTTTAACCATGTAGGTCTCTGCTATCAACATCCGGAGTGAGTTTCTGGAAGGTCTACACGAAATCTAGGCTGCCAGTTTCGAGTAGAAAAGGCAATAACATCCTGTAAAGATGTAACACTCAACATTTTAATTAAAACAATGATACATGGGGCCTACAAATAGAAATCAGAAAGTTTGACCAACGCCCTTTATTGCAGGTTGTCGCAACCAACTCCTCTCTAATAAAGGCGCAAAAAACACCACCAAAATACTTTAAAATGACATCAAGGTAAACATGAAATAGCTAATATCTATGAGAAGCAAATCTGATGTTTGCTGCACTGCCACATTACTAAAACCAATTGATGCAGCGTGTGGAGACGAGTCTGTCTGATGCTGCGATCAGACAACATTATTAAAAACAAAACCCAGTGAACGAAACTCGGTAATCAGACATCTTACTGACAGCTGATGTTTGTGTAAGGTCTTCTTGTGAGAGGGGGATTTGATTAAAAAGACAACTTTGACGTAAACAAAGTTGAACTGACATTTCGCCGGCGAGATTTGATAACAGTAGAGCTGTCGCTACTCCATCTCGTCTCTCTATGACAATATGTATATTCATTCATTTACAGGTACATTTCAAGGTCACGGCTTTTTGAGTCGCATTTTGGTCTGCAAGTAACTTTTTTTATCCATCCATTATCCGTCAATCAATTTAAAAAAATTTAGTAATTGTGTGCTCTAAAAAGAATTCTGTGACCAACACAAATGCTCAAAAGTATTTAATTTGAAAGAATAGACACAAAGAGAAAGTTTGATAATTGATTACAAACTGGTATTAGAGTTTGCCAATGTTGCTTCATAAATGACTAAACAATTAACTCCTCCTCTGTTGTCAATTAACAAATTGAGCTGACTAATTAAATTGTTTCATCACTAGTTGCATTTTTAACCACTACTTATTTGCTTCACATGCCTGTCTGGTTGCAGATCATCAGATGAGCTAAACAACAGAACAAATAGTGGAACTACAATTAATTTAGCTCACGGATGTTCTCCGTTCTTTCAATTAAAAACACAAACCAGGCAGCCACTCAGACAAGCACATTGCTCTGCTGCTGATTTCAGGTCTCAGTGGCTGTGCAGGCAGAGGCTTGATGATTCACTGTCTATTTATGTAAGCAATGACAACCAAGGTGACCTAAGTTTTGGGGGACAGACAAGCTGGTATATGAGCTCCTCTTGCATGCTTTGTGCCGAGTGTGTGTGTGTGTACATGCATGTGTCTGTTTATGTGTATGTGTGTGTTTGCATGAGTGTCTGATCCGGCCATAGTCTGGAAGGAGGAACAATGGCATTCCTGTGCTCGGCGCTCCAGGTGGCTGTGGAAACCCAATCCCAAACCAAGCCTTGCTGGCACACAGAGAGCCGGGAACGCCGTATGCCTCTGCCTCCCTCCGGAGACATGGGCCAGAATAGAGCTATTGTTCGGAGCAATAAATGCACCACAGCCAGCCTCTATGACAAGCACATCCACTCACAAATACCAATGCACACCAACCGAGTGGACATCAGAGATTTTCCCCCGTCACAACTTTCACTTTTAATTAAATATATTGCGCAGCAAAATCAAGGGAAAATCCAAGGTCTCCGAACATCACATCATGATTACAAACACCTCTTGGCTGCGTTTGTTCACATGCTTTATAATTTGGAGTTTTGTACACATTAAACAAATTATATCCCCATGCTATTATCATGATTATTACCACCTGTATCACCCAATGACAACAAACACAACCTAATACTTACACGTGCCTTCTTAATGAGTAAAAACCACAACACACACACACACACACACACAGTGTTCTTATAGATGTTGAAGGCCCTCATTGATATCATTAATTTCCTAGACAGAGAGCCGAGGTTATTATCCGAATACTTGCCTGCAACTAAATCCATGTCCAGAAGATTGGCTAAAATGTTCCCAATTTGCAAAACTCTCAAATCCGCACTCACAAGTATGGGAGAGTGGGACCCATACACAACAGCCGGCACATCTGCTGGGGCCTGAACACACAGTCAACACACACACAGGGCAGGAAACGCATCATGCCGACTGCACAGCCTTGAAATGAGGAACATGATTCATTTCCTTTCAATGCTGGACAGTCATACCTCAACACAGGGCTGAGTTCAGCTACACAGCTCTGAGGCAAGCTCCTGGCATGACACACATGCAACCCAAATCAGAAAGGAAAGGTCTGCGGCTGAGAACTTGCAATCACATGTACTGTATACAATTCATGGCTTAAACCACGATATTTTTAGATTGTTGACCTACATGGTCAAGTCAGTGCTTCTTTTACAAAGCTTAGCTGCACCATCCAGATATTACTCTTCAAAATGTGATCAAACTATATGCTCATGTGCAGGCACCATGGGACCAATGCTACAGGTAGCACAAAGCTACAGCAGCTTCCTTCCAGCTAGACTGCATATTGTCCTACTGCACACGTACAGGCAATGACACACACACACACACACACACACACACACACACACACACACACACACACACACACACACACACACACACGCACGCGCACACACACACACACACACACGCATACACACACATACATAAATGTGGATAAATAATACATGCTCCTCTTTCCCACCCTTTAAGGAACATGACAGATTAATTTAATTGGTTCCCTGTCAATCCAACGTCTTCATCTGCTCTGCTTCGCAACTGCAGTCTTGCAGGATTGACAGAGAATCCTTGTTTCTTATCTCTTGAGATAATTACAGCATTGTTAATGTATGCTCGCTCATTCTCACCCGGTTTCATTCAGTCAATGAGTCTCTTTTTTTTTTTTTTTACCCACACAGGCCAGGCCCTGCATGCTTTCAGCCAAACCCTATGAAAAAAAGGTCTCTTTAAGATTGAATTACATGAAATGTGATTAACCTCTGTTCAACAGAGGAAGAGGGCCCCTCAAAATATACAGCCCCAACAAAGAAGGAAAGCGGTTCAATCTGGCCACTAGTTATTTACCTCCTATATGCATCAAGCTAAGCTAAATCATCTGACCTCTATCAGGACGCAGGAGACACAATAAGCCCCAAAGCAGAGGTTCAATTCCGGGTGTCCAGCTCACTTCTCCTTGGCTGCCATGAAACACTGGAGCTCAGAAACGTTCAGAGATACATGGCCACACGTCGACCAGAGAGAGTAATAAACTGTAGTAACCAGTATTCTCAACTTTAAACCTGGGCTTCTCTTTTTGTTGTACTTTATTGTGCATGTGCAGACTAGCATCCTGCTCGACCAGGCGCAGGGAGGCTGTCTCACTTCTGTCTCGACAGTCATTTGAATAACCCGTTAGGAAAACTCGCTGCAGTCAAATGCGGCAAAGTGTGAAGATAACGTTTACCCGACACCACACACATGGGAGACAGCGAAGAGCAGCCGCTCACACGCGACGGCTACACACACAAAAAGAAGAAGTGAGAAATGTATATTATCAACCGAGCAGGCGGGTTTTCATTCAACACCCTCCAGGCCGGGAGAGTAACGGCTGACGGGCGGAGGAGTAACGTGAAATGTGTTTAACGGAGGAGTCGCATCACATCCTCGTTGCTTGGCTGCTTCTGTCAACAAGAAGCCTCTCTTGCCACAGCGCCCGCTGCTGCTACACAGCGTCACAAAACAAGCCTCTGCGTTTGACAGTCCGTCTGGATTAAAAACAAGCACGGGGCGTTGTTTTACTCACACATATATAAGTACATATGTACCGTTAGCTTACCCAGCGCGGCGGGGCGACTCGATACGACCGCCGAGGCTCCGAGGCAGAGACGCGGACGATACGGCGAAAAGTATCGCTGCTAAGTTAGCTTAGCTTAGCGAGCTAAAGATGGGGGGTGAGGGGTGGGAGGGAGTGTGGTCCTCTCCGTGTCGTCGAGACAAACCTTAAAAAAAAAAAAAAAAAAAAAAAAAAAAAACTAAGCCGGGGATGAGAGGTTTCTCGCGTTGAACGCCGCTACAAAAAGCCGGTTCAGCGTCAAACTGCGGAACCAGAGGAGACATCCATTTGGAAAGAGAGTGAATGTGATCACGGTTCAGCCGGTAGTAACGCTATGCGGCGAGGTCTCTCTCTCTCTCTCTCTCTCTCTCTCTCTCTCTCTCTCTCTCTCTCTGGGGCGGACGTGCTGACTTTCCCCGGGTCTGTGTGGACTGGAGCTACGCTGCTGATGTGCGGCGCGAGCAGAGGCAGCATCACTGCTCATCCCTCCCTTCACTACCTCAACCCGGAAGAAATACCACATCTCATATGATCCCATCCTCTTTGAGAGTGTCTGAAAATGTTAGAACTGTATCCAAACGATCGGTGGATATTTGGCGACAGACATATAGATTCAACAACATATATATAAATGTATGCGTTGTTTAGTTCATTATAATAAACAGTAATTACATAACATACATTTTATAAGAGGCTAATTCATGAAAAACCACATGAATGGCCACGTCTGAATTTTTAATTGAGAACATTAGAATTTAAAGTATTATAAATTAGAATTCAGAATTTAGAATTTAGAACATTAGAATTTAGAACAGTCCACATAGTATTTGCATTGTACTTGTAAACCACAGATATAAATCACTGGAGGGCAAACCTTGCAGTCTATCTTGTTAGCAAAGCAAATAAATAACCTCTTAAAGGGCAACCACATGATCCATGAGGAAGCTGCTGCTTCATATTTACAAGGCAGGGAATACAACTGTCCATTTTTGTTATATAACTTTCATAGTTTTATAGAAGAAAAATAAATAAAACCTAAACATGAGAAGAATTTAAAATGATTGATGCATTAGTGTTGTTAAAGAGTAAGATGAACCACATTTTGTTAAGATAAATTATTCAGTAAATCATCCAAATAAAATAAGGGAACATGTAATTTACCTTTTTGCATGAGAAGGCAGTATAGGTATTTGTAAATACCTCATTCTATCACTAGTGAAAAATATATTTAACAGCCGAGGGAAATAGAAGCCCCTAAATCTTCTCCTGTGTATGTTAAATGTTAGTTTTTGGTTGACTTAACGGAACAGTCTGTGAGATTTAGTGACATCTAGTGGTACGGTTGCAGATAGCAAGCAGCAACATGACCCTCCGCTCACCCCTCCCTTTTCAAGTGTGTTATAGAACTATGGTGGCCTTCAGGTGGGATAGGTACCTTTATTTTATTACTGCAAGGATCTACTCTTACCAACCCACCGTTATTTTTTATGACTAAATAACATACACTCACCTAAAGGATTATTAGGAACACCTGTTCAATTTCTCATTAATACAATTATCTAATCAACCAATCACATGGCAGTTGCTTCAATGCATTTAGGGGTGTGGTCCTGGTCAAGACAATCTCCTGAACCCCAAACTGAATGTCAGAATGGGAAAGAAAGGTTATTTAAGCAATTTTGAGCGTGGCATGGTTGTTGGTGCCAGACGGGCCGGTCTGAGTATTTCACAATCTGCTCAGTTACTGGGATTTTCACATACAACCATTTCTAGGGTTTACAAAGAATGGTGTGAAAAGGGAAAAACATCCAGTATGCGGCAGTCCTGTGGGCGAAAATGCCTCGTTGATGCTAGAGGTCAGAGGAGAATGGGCCGACTGATTCAAGCTGATAGAAGAGCAACTTTGACTGAAATAACCACTCGTTACAACCGAGGTATGCAGCAAAGCATTTGTGAAGCCACAACACGCACAACCTTGAGGCGGATGGGCTACAACAGCAGAAGACCCCACCGGGTACCACTCATCTCCACTACAAATAGGAAAAAGAGGCTACAATTTGCAAGAGCTCACCAAAATTGGACAGTTGAAGACTGGAAAAATGTTGCCTGGTCTGATGAGTCTCGATTTCTGTTGAGACATTCAGATGGTAGAGTCAGAATTTGGCGTAAACAGAATGAGAACATGGATCCATCATGCCTTGTTACCACTGTGCAGGCTGGTGGTGGTGGTGTAATGGTGTGGGGGATGTTTTCTTGGCACACTTTAGGTCCCTTAGTGCCAATTGGGCATTGTTTAAATGCCACGGCCTACCTGAGCATTGTTTCTGACCATGTCCATCCCTTTATGGCCACCATGTACCCATCCTCTGATGGCTACTTCCAGCAGGATGATGCACCATGTCACAAAGCTCGAATCATTTCAAATTGGTTTCTTGAACATGACAATGAGTTCACTGTACTAAAATGGCCCCCACAGTCACCAGATCTCAACCCAATAGAGCATCTTTGGGATGTGGTGGAACGGGAGCTTCGTGCCCTGGATGTGCATCCCACAAATCTCCATCAACTGCAAGATGCTATCCTATCAATATGGGCCAACATTTCTAAAGAATGCTTTCAGCACCTTGTTGAATCAATGCCACGTAGAATTAAGGCAGTTCTGAAGGCGAAAGGGGGTCAAACACAGTATTAGTATGTTAGTTGCTAATAATCCTTTAGGTGAGTGTATATAGTATTTTTAAAACAATTAAAGTAGAACAGGATTATAAATTATGTTTAATATCAATATAACTAAATATATTATCTAGAGCGGCAACAGTTATGTTCACAACAGCAATGGCTCTATAAAGTCATTAATAGCTCACTGGAAACTAATCTAAAATGTCCACAAAAATAAATAACGTTTCTGAGTGAAGTTTATAAATTATAATCATCAATAATGCAGAAAGCAGACTTCAAATAGTATCTATCATTCATCCTGTCCTCTGTCCTCGATGTCTGCTCTCAAGAAGAAAGAAAAAAAAACCTAAGCAAAACAGTTACAGACAGACAGCTTCTTTTTCAGCATTGTAAAACCATGCTTTTGTCCGATCCTGCATGAGGTGCTTGTGTAAACAGAGTAGGGTGGATTGAATTAGGTTTGACTTTTGTTTACATATTCATACTGGTTGAACAGATGTATTGAACAAATGTATTGACGTTCACTTGCTCGCTGACGCGTTGTGTGTTTGTGCTTGTGTGTACATGTGTGTGGTTGGAGGACAGTGGAAATGCTCGCTTTAGAGTATTAAAATACACCAAAACATTCAAAAGTACCACTAAAAAGCACCAGTAACGTCGAAGCTTATCAACACTCAATTATTTAGCACCGGGTCACGTTAATACCAGGTTGCGGTACACTGTAAGACATTTCAAGCCAGTTCAACTTGCAAACGAAAGTTCACCTGCTGCCTTGAGAAATCTAGTTAACTCAACTTGAAATTTCCTTTGATTCAACTGATAAATTAAAGTTCATAAGGTTGATGTAACTACAACGTTCTAGTTGTCTCAACATTATGATCCAAGTTGTCAGAGTTGAGTGAACTGTTTGTCCCTTGTTGTTTGAACTTGATCCACCAAGTTAAAACAAAGAGTGTTTTGACATTATCAGTTCGAGAAAACTTTCCTTAGCTAGTCAAACAAACGCACATTTGTGCTTTCATGTAACACACAGTTACAAGTTAGAATAACTTTACCATGTGTATACAACTTGCCATTTCAAGTTAAGAGGACTTACATTCCAAATTCGTTTCAGCTTGCATATAAACGTTATTTTGACTGATAATTTAAAATGTGTTTGCTTTATAGAAAAGAAATGACCAACAATTCTTACTTCTGTTCAAAAGATATAACATTTATTGGGAGAAAATATACACAGACTGAAACATTCGCTACAAGTACATCTCCTCATACCCAAATACAAGTGGAGGCAATCTGACAGATATGTGTGTGAATGGGTGAATGATGACAAGTAGTGTTAAAGAGCTTTGAGTGGTCGGAAGACTAGAAGAGAGAAACACAAGTACAGTCCATTTACCATATATAGCCGAGCAGTTTGCTTCTGAGCCCATGGATTCTTGCTGAGCACTGGTCCGGTTTAATGTTCATGAAACTCAAAGGTGTCGTTCATATTATGGGGGTACTCAGGTCAAGGCAGTCATTCATAAAGATGGTCAATTCTCTTCCTGATTGACAATTCATTCCTGGGCGTAATTCTGTGAAAGATTCACGGTGGCCAGCATATGGTGTGCAAGATGTGGTGTCAGTCCACTTTTTCAGAGTTACACATGCACATGTTTTTTTTGTCAGCATTGCTGCCAAACTCCTGTTGCATATAATGAAATCAGAAAGTAGTGTCTTGTTTTTATGACTCAAAGTTCAGAGAACACACTCTGCCTCGACTGGTTGAGATGCGAACAGCAATGCAGCTGCACTTCTAGGTCAGGTCATGCAGAATACATTCAGGAAGCGAGAGTCAGCACAGTCAATGATTAAATATGTGATACACACAGCCTATTTGCATTCTCCCCTGACAAGCTTGCCATCTTGTACAAGTCATTATACATCTGCAAAAGGTTCTCACAACCGTGCCCTTTGTTGTCTGTAATTGTATCTTTCACTTGGAAGAGGAAACCTAATCTCAGCTACTTTTGGGGATGCAGCAAACCCATTTTAAAGCGAGAAACGCCTTAATTTGTGAAAGCAATTTGATTTCTGTTATTCTTTAGAAATAAATATTGCCCACATCCTTTGTATAGCAGGATACACTTAAAAAAAAAAGATGAGACTTGCTCAGCAATCTAACTAGTGATAATAGTTGTTTTTTTTTGTCGTGAAATATACAGTTAGCAGTCCTCAGTGAACTCTTTCTATGCTTACTACGGTAATATAGAATGGTACAACAAGAAAAGTTGAAGGCCCACCTTTTCTAATGTAAATGATCTGTAATTCACCACTCACACACTCATGTATATCCTTTATGTACAAATGTCCTCAAACTAGGATCTGTCTACACATGCATGCAGGCACACACGTGAGAGCTATCCATCCCCATTACAAACATTGACACATATCCAGCACCAGTCAATGGCCTGCTGACGCAGATCAATAATTGGGGCTTGCGGCTGTGGCTGCGTATATTTGGCTTGCATACCACCCAGTCACTAGAGCAGAAAACTCCACCATCTCGCTTACATAATCACATTTTAAATTACATCCCGAGCAGCATGTATGCATACATGTATGTGTGTGCGTGTCAATTTGAAATTCAACTTCATCATGAAAAAACGCTTTTGCTATGGCTATTTGTGGCAACAGGATGGTTAGGAGAGCACCATGGAACGCTGAGAGCAACACAAAACAGTTTCCCTTGTTTGACAGAAAAGCTCTTTGTGGCACCCAGGTGTGTTGACACTGTAAGCTTCAGCACAGCTGCTGCAAAATCGTTGACTTTGATGTTGCTGGTTCCAGCATGCTGCTCTAGCCTGCTGTCTGCCCGATACAGTAAGTGATGTGTTCATAAGGAACGGGGCGAGTGGGTCCAATGCCCCAAAGTTACAGCTCATAGTTTAACTTCACCCATAAGACATCCATATCTGTTTACAATAGAGCTCGAGCAGTCTCTAGATATGCTTTATTCATGTCGCTGGAAGCAGCAGTGTGCCAGCACTGAAAAATAAATGAGACATTTGGAGAGACCTTCCTCTAAATCAGCATTTCCCCTGCGAGTGTGGGCCCTTTATTCACCATATGACAGGACAAGGGCACCAAAGAAGCGGTAAGGCTTCTATGTGTGTGTCTAAAATACACACACACACACACACACACACACACACACACACACACACACACACACACACACACACACACACACACACAGACCACATTACACCAGCATCCCTCAGTTCATCAAGGTCTGTGCAGCAGCTCAGGGGGCACTGTGTTGAATTATGATGTGGGAGGTCTTTTGTGTGGAGATGTCTGGATGCTGACAGCTCCTTCCCTGGTGGGCCAGTGCAGACTGATGGATATGCTAGAGGCACTTTCCCCTCAAAGATGTTTGTGTGAAACACTGTGACTGAACACAAGAGAATAACCATGTACATCCCAAGGCATAGCACCCTGCTCTAATCAACCAGAAGATTACCAGAGGCCACCTCAGCCTGCAGTGTAATGCTGACAGGTAAGCTTGGGAAGTTTTACCTGAACTACTTTATAGATTCTTGGAAGGAAAAGTTGTTCTCACTCTTTCACAGGTTAGGTCAAAGGAAGGGTTTTGGGTTTATTTTATAGCTACAGTATATTCAAACAGGACTTTCATAACTATTCGGCCATACACATATCAACAACGATGCTTCCCATCTTGAGGGTCGCAAGCAATGTGAGGGGTCGCAAAATGATTATTGGTACAATAATGTTTTCGTTATTCAATTTCAGAGCCATTTTTTTCTGACATTTCTCTGAACTGTAAAGTACTGGATGCTACTTTGATTGCTTCAGGCCTCTGTCACCTTTCATTCAGTTGAAACAATCTAAGTTGAGAGTATAAAATCCCTCTTTGGTTGAAACTGCCTATGTGCATGTGAAGAGAGGTAACAGTGTGTGTTTGCATTGAGGCATAATCAGATAACTAAAGATTTTTCCTGACAGCTGGTCATAGTCAGGTCACTAAAAACACTGTGACCCTTTACATGAAGGTTAGCAGCTTTATCATTTGAAAAAAAAAAAAGTGTTCATCCATTATGTGATCAATAAGACCTCCAGCTTTCTGCATGCAGAGCCTCCCATAAAACACACACATTACATATACAGTAATATCGATATTAATATTAGTTCACATTCTTGTTTAAGAAAACAGTTTGATTTTCTTTTTCAGTGCATTTTGATTTGGTGTTTTAACATATTTCTAAGATTAATGTAATGCTCTTTGAAAAAGAACAATTAAGAAGGAAAATTAAGGAGCAGAAGGAAGCCCTTCCTCTGAGTGCAGAGCACTTAAGCACAGCAGCAGGTTAATGTTTCAGTTAAGAAACATAGGAGTGTTTTCTATCAATGTCCAACACATGTGCATAAAGGTTGTCATATGTATATGATTGAGATGAAACTAATTTCACCTGAGAAAATGTGGAATCGTGCAAAGATGCATACAGGAAAAAGAGAGACATTGAAATCAACTTCATCGCACAATTCAAATTAGCTTTAATGAGCTTCTTGTAAAAAATATCAATCTGAAATGGACAAACTCCTTCAAACAGCTTTGCAACTTTTTTTTTTGTCTACAACTTCTCTTTAACCCAACCGGGCTGAATTTTCACCACTGTAGACATATATTCTACCACAAGGGGGCGTGCTGCATCCTTGCCAGTAATGCTATGTAGAGTAATTAAGAAACAACTGGATGTTCCCTGAGGACTTAACAGGAGCAAATCCACACCAAGCTCTCAAACTTCCACTCACCACAGCTCATGGGAGCACTTCATGGAAAAATATCATGTAGGATACTGGGAAATGTGTATTTAAAAAATATGCAAAATAACACACTATTGCTGACTTGAATGAATTTATAAACACTTTGACCCCTTTGGGAATAAAAACAGGTTTTGTCCAGTTCATTGGACAGTCTCAGAAAGAGTGACAATACGACAATGAGCCAATGAACACATCAAGGTTGTGTGAATTAAAATGTCAAAGTAAAAAAAACTAAAAACTTTTGTTTCACATTTGTCACTGACTCGGGGCCTTGTCCACACGTACACATGCAGCCTGTGCTCTCAGCCTCCTGGTTGGCCCAACAGCTTCTTACACCGACATGAGTTGAGTTGAGTTCTGGTTTGAACCTGTTTCAGGTTTCAAGCCTTGCTCGGCTGTCAAGGTACAATGCATGTTTCCTTCCGAAGTGCAAGGTAGCCAGTAACAACATCTGTGGGGAGGAGGCGGATGTAGGAGAACTCCTCAGAGGATGTGAAGCGCAGCTTTGTCTGAGGGTCTGTGTAGTTTGCCTGAGGAAAGACAAGAGAGTGTTCAGTGTAAGATTTATCCAAGACTTAAGTCATTTTGTTTATCGTACAATAAAGGATTTCAGCAAAGTGATAACTCACAGGAAGTCCAGAGATGTCGGAGTATTTCTTAGTGGGCTTCAAGGAGGGAGGGGCGTCAATGCTGTAGTCTGTGAACTCAGAAAGATCTTAAAATGAACTACTGATTAGACATTTGTAAAATAAAGTCACTGAGATAAAAAATTATATTTGGGTTTTGGGTTTAGAATATAGAAATACAGCCCATTTATTTGAGTTAAAAAGTGTACAAGCACAATAATACAGTAATAATACGAAAAATAAAAACTCACAGCTGGGATCATCGAGCTTCCAGGGTAAAGTCCGCTCCAGAGCCAGGATCTGTTTGAGATTCTTCCAGGTCCTGTTCTTTTTACCTGCTGCTGCTCCACCGATCCCAGAGTGCTGCCGAGATTCAGAGAAGATCAAAAAGGGGAGTAATTGAGGGAAAAGCCACAGAAGCAGATCAACTTAAAACCCAACTGGAAGCAGGCATTCACCATAAACGTAGGGTCTTTGAACGTTGGAGGCTTTGCTGTGGACTCTGTGATGGCAGTAGGACCGCAGTCAGCTGTTCCCACTGGTTTCACCTCGGGCACCGACTCCACTGCTGCAATCTGATCAAACACAAAGACAACATCAGACAGGCAAGCTACTTGTTTTACAGGTGTTGTGAATTTTAAAGTCTACAGGTGGTTTCACACATGGAAGTGTCCACATATGCAGCTGGTACGACCCTGATACTTGTACGACACAGCGCATGCGTAAATAACAGGTAGTTTGACATGCTACACGGTGTATTTGTGATATATCGCTAGTTTATTAGTGCTTTTTGGCCGCCTTCAGATCTGAATCATTGCGTACATTGTGTCATCAACAACGTTATTCAGAGTAATATTCAGCATTTAGGCTACATTACAGTTGGATGAGCTTCACCGCGCCGACAGAAACGGTGTCCCCAATCCCACGAGTGTTCATTACCTGCGGCTGTGTGCTCGGTGGAGAGGTCAGCTGGCCTTTCTTCTTCTTGCTGCTGCAGCTCCCGGTGACCTGCGGAGCCGCAGAAACCGCCGGACTAGCGGGACGTTTCTTCCCGCGGACAGCGGCCGGGCTGCCGGCTGCCGACGGAGCCCTGACGGCCACGGGGCTCTGGGAAGCCATTTGTGTTGAGCAGAGTGGTCGGAATGTACGACGTGAATGCAGGTTTATCTCCAGATATTTAGCATTAGCCGCCCGACGTCCGCATTGTAAACATTGCTTCAACCGGATATGGAATTATGTCACTTCCGGTAATTTTGGAAAAAATAAATAAAAATAATTCATTATTTATAAATTACTATTTATTGATTGAAAATGTGTCCCTACAAAAAAAGTATAAATACCTTTTAGTGTATGTAATTAAATATGAATGCAGTAAAAGAAAACAGTAAATTTTAATTAAATATTTGTGTATGTTTTGTTGTTCAGCTACTACATTTGTATATATTATGAGGCCATATATTCTGCAAAATATAATACAAGCAAAATAAAGACTATTAAAAAGGAAGCCTCAGCAAAAGCAAGGCCAAAAACATGTTCAATAGAAAATCTAAAGGAAATCATTTGTTCGTTTAACAGAAGGAGATGGAGAACAGTCCTGCAGTTTTTTAGGGCCAGCCTCATTTTCACCAAGCAATGACTTCATTTTTTTTAATTATTTGTATTCACAGCTTTTATTTGTCTCTGTGCAGTACTTGTTTGGTATCCTTGTATTTTTCACTCAAACACAAATGTTGCAATTCAAGGTTTTCACAGTTTGGTACCTGAAACAGCACAGCTTCTTTTCCAAAAATAAATGTTGATATGTTTCCAAATGTGTTGATATTATTCAGCGTCATTTGTATTAAAAGTGTTGGAGCATGTGAATTCAAAAAGTTGACTTTGAGCATAACCAAAACCATTTACATTTTTAAATCCCCATATTTTCTTTCATCTAAGCATGTTATACTTTTCTTCTGGTTTGATGTGTCAACCACAAAAGTTTTCAGTGAAAAACATGAGCTATGAAATCAGGAAATCAGAGCACATGCATTAATTAAAATAACTGACTTGACTTGTTTATATGTTTATATTCTATTTTATATCACCTGAACCAGTGTTTATGTTGTTTATTATTCAATAATATTTTTTTGGAGTTGGAACATGATCAATATTGTACTATGTTAAGATGAAATAATTACATTTTATGATGTTTCATAATCAAATCAAGTTAACTGCACTAAATTATTTTAAATAGATGATTAAATAACCAGACACTATTTTTATTATAATTTTTATAAATGTGTGCAATAAATTAACCTAAACAGTGCATTTTTGCTGATGGGATGAAATCGGAGCTCCCGGATTAAACCCATACATACATGGAGAGAATATGCAATCTCTACACAGAGAGAGAACCAGAGCATACTAAACTCTATCCTCTAATGGAAACCATCTGTGAATAATCTGTGATCTGTGATCTTCTGCTAAATTCAGTCGCCTGCATGCATGTAACCTATGCAAATAGCTGGGCCAAGTCTGCCTCTCAACAAGCCAAGAGTCACCAACAGGCACACGTGTCATATGCAAATGTTCCACATGGTCTAATTAGACAGCTGCATTTGATGTATGATTTGTTCTCCGACGAGAGCGAGGATGTGTTATTAATCACACACAACAGGCATTCAAGAGCATTGTCATGGTACATTTTACGCTATTTTTCGCAAACGTGATGAATGAGAACCAATGTATTTCTCATGTAAATGATCCCTATTAGGCATAAACAAAGAAAGAAACAAAGGCACCAGCACAGTCATTGAGATCAGGGGCTCAAACCTATAACATATGCAGCCACTGAGCTATGAGTCCTTACCTGTTGAGGTGGGGAGGTACACTTGTCGAACTAAATTATACCTCTTCAGCTTTTGCAATTCTTGATGTTCACACAGGCCCTGTGAATACAAATCGCCCAGTCTTTGTTTGCAATGAATCAGATATGTTACCAATAAAGAATAATAAGGTGCCTAGAGATCCCATTGATATACAAACATATTAGTATTTCTACTGATTCAAGCCTGAAAGTTACTTCTCTCAGCTCTGGGCTTTGTTGAAGCTGATGAAGGCAGTATAGTATATCTATGAGAGTCAGACCAGCATGTCCATTCCTGCTGTGGCATCAAAACCTCAACATCGTGATTAATGAACAGTGCCAGGGCTTTCTGCTACCCAAGCACACAACCTGCAAGTGTGTGTGTGTGTGTGTGTGTGTGTGTGTGTGTGTGTGTGTGTGTGTGTGTGTGTGTGTGTGTGTGTGTGTGTGTGTATATGTGCTTTTACATTTTGGGGCATCTTTTCTGTTTGTCCATTCAAGAAAGTATAAAGTGGTAATAAAGGTTATAATTCAAGGAATATATATATGTGTGTCTATTCATATTTACGTCTGTTTAACTGAGTCTATAACTAGAAATACAGAGTAACATGCTGCGTAGTGAGCTGTTTTTCACTCACTACGCAGCTACCAAATCCTGCAGGTACGCTTGTCTTTTTGGTCACACTTTGTCACCACCGGGGTGCGCCAGAGCTCTGCTCGGTCTGCCATTCAACCTTGCTGAGTGTAATTGTTGTCCCAGTCCCACAGTGAGTCAGTCAGGTCACATGAGTGTCTATTTCTGAGAAAAGGCTGAGATTTATCCACTTGGACTGTACCTTCCGTATCCATATTATAAACACTACTGTTATAGTTTAGCTGACAAATTGACTACAACGTGATATAGTGTATCCACAATAAACTATGGTAGCACACTGATTTATACAGGCTAATTTTGAATTGATACAAAAGTTAGTATGGAAACAGAAAAGGACATCAGCAATTTAGGACGACAGTTCAGTCCTATAATAACCATCATTATGAAATTGATTGTGTCGTGCATGAAATCTTCCTTTGAAGGAGAATTTTGCATCTGCTGCATTTCCCAGAATGTGTGTTTTCAGAGGATGCACACACTTAGCTAAAATCAACACGTCATACTCCTGCATAGGTTTTTTTCCCCCCCAACGTATACTTTGCTAAACTTCTGGAGGCGAGTTTCTCCCACACTGCGATGCACTCGGCAAACTAATGTCATCTTGGGGCTCATTTCGGTGCAGTCTGCCCTCGGGCTTTTGTCACTGTCCCATTCTTTTGCAATGATGGAGATTGTATCTGTGCTGTATGATTATTTAGTTTATTTCACTTTCCAGAACATTTCTCCTGTAACATTGAACCTATTGACTTTATATATACAGCAACAAAAGCATCATCATTTGACAAGTCTAACTTCAGAGGTATCTAAGAGTCATGAGAGACAAGTAAATGAAGAAAAGATCATTGTGATCAGCTGTTTATTATAAGCAGATGATGTGTGATGATAAAGTCTTGACACAAAGTCTTTGGCACTTAGACTCTACTGGGATATTTGTAATGAGCGGCACCAAAATAAATCCCCCCACCAGCGACAGTGGTGGTGGTGGCTGATGATTCTGCCACCACTGTCACTGTGCTGTTGGATGGAAGTGACCAGCAGATGAGAACAGCTGATATCACGATTTACAGACCCAAACAATGACAGCAATGATATAATGATTGAGCATGCAGTGAATGGCAGGATGGATGAGAAACGAACTTCAAGCCTAAGCATGCAAGAGTATTGTCTTCCTAACATAACTTACCCCAGAGTTTCATTTGGTGGACAAGCAGACCATGAGTGAAGCACACATTGCTGAAGTTAAAGGACCAGATCAGATGCATGAGGGCGCCATCACATACAAGCAGAAGCTATCACGACTGAATGGACATAAGGACAAGCCCTTCACAACAAGTAGATGTAGAAGCGCAAGCCATGAAAAACATTCATGAGAACTAGCCTCAAATGTCAAGTCAGAGAAATGCATCTCTGGTAAGCTGATCGATGGACCAACTACAGTGTTTGCTGCGCCAGCAGAGGAACTTTCATATTTATGTGTTTGACCTATTGACGGAGCAGAAGTAGCATCATGAACTTCCCTGTTAACCAAGACATTACAGTCTGAATGTCCGATGCTACTTCACCATATAAACTCTTTTGCTACAGCGGTTGAGGCACAATGTTTGTGCCGGTGTGCAAGTAGACGTGAAAACAGGTGCTTTAAATTCTTGCGTTAGAGATGGGAGGGGTGTTGCTGAAATCCAAATTAACTAAATGAACAACAGATCTGCCTGGAGATGACAGAAGGATTCTCCTCGCATTGCCACTCCGTGTCTTATAATCACAGCGGCACAGATGGTATTCAGAATGCACCAGGTAATGAACACACCTGTACATTCAATACTTTCATTTCTGTATTCTGTTTATGGATCTCTTGTACCAAGGACTGCTTACACTTTGTAATTCACTTTGTTTGAACTAGTTAGACTATATCTACTTTATTATTGAATTGTGTAGATTTCAATTATCATGATTGTATGATTGAGTTGTATGGTGACGGCTTGATACTCCAGGTTTTACAATATACTGTCATTTTATATACATTTATCTGGAGCGGTAGGTTTTAGAATATATGTTTATGTATTTATATCACTTTATTTTTGTCTTTCATTATGTTTTCATGAATTATATGTTCAGGTCTGTGTGCTTTTTTTTGGTTTACCTGACGGCAGGACTAACCTCTACTTTTTGGACCTGTTTAAAAAAAAAGATAATCCATCACAACCCAATTCACAATAAACCGTATCTATAAATCGTGAGAAGAGCAACATTTTCAACAATCTTTACTGCGTTATCCGCATCCCCTCATATTATTTTGAATAGGACAACCATCCATTGTGCAGGCAGTTAACAGGCTATCTCATACTTTTCATTTCTTCTCATCAGTAAAACAAAACAAAATGATATTAGATTTATTGTGACTAAAATTATTAGAACAACATGTGGGCTTCCTTAATGTGTCTTAAAGGTGTACTGCATATATACATGTTATATAAAAGACATTTTCCAACTTTATTTGGTGACCCAAAACCTTCTGTGTCCCACCTGTGGGTCCTAAGCCAGTCTTTTGAAATGACTGTTTTGAGTGGCATTTAATGGTATCAATATTCTGATCCAACTCGGAGCAAGAAGGCACATAAGTGTATTTCCCAAAATGTCAAACTATTCCTTTAAATATGTCTCCTCTTTGTACTTTATTATGGGGCCAAGACCAGTGATGCTTAGGTTTCTATTTCGCCCACAACCCTCTCCTGACCCTTTTACCCTCAACACCATCAGAATTTCTTCACGTGTGCGGTTGTCTTAATTTACAGCTTGCAGCCATATTTGTTTTTGTACCTTAGCCTTCTTAGGAAGCTTTCGCCCTTCATGGTCATACTTGGTCACTGCTTGTGTGAGCAAAACTGATCTTTAACCAGAACTGATCATGCCTTCGCTGCTCACACAGTGACACAGTTTCATGGTTCATTTAGTTGCCTCGAGGAGTTCCGTATGAGTTTCCCCCCCCCCCCCCGCTCCCTGTTTGAATGCAACCTCAGTGAACGAGCTGCAAGTTGTTATTGGGCTGTAGAGGTCAAACAGTAAAGTGTCATCAGATAGCTAATCAACTCATTCAGATATCATTACACCGGGCTAAATCCCTGTTAATCCCACTGAAGATTCAATCAGTGTTCCCTCACAGGTCAACTTGTTACCCTGTGTGTGTGTGTGTGTCTGTGCGTGCTCACGTGTGGGCATAAGGGACAGCGAGGAAAGTAATTCTTCATGTTGATAGACAATGATTGTCCTTCAATGGGCCACATTCACAGTCTCCTCTCCGTCTTTCTCCTCCTCTGTTTTCCTGTCCTGTCCGCTCTCATCTCTCCCCTCCACACCTTTCATGTCCTCTCTCCTCACCTGGCTCTTTTTCTATCTCTGCTGGCTGGAAGATTAGCACTCTGGCTATAGGTCTTTGATTGATACGACCCAGTCTATCTCACTCCGTCTGTCTCCTTGTATGTCTTCACCTGCCGTCATCTCTTTGCCCAGCCCAATGGTTCTGTAGAGGGCAGAAGGGGAGGTACTGGTTCAGGCCAGTTTGTACGCATACAAGTTGCATACTGTGACTGCAGAAAATAACACGATGGCTATTACATCATATGTTAACTTTCATCTAAGTCCCTTTGAGGTCCAGGAAGTGGGGTTTCTGGCACATTCATATTGTATCTCTGAAACCACATGGAGCCTCATGTCTAGCAATAGGAGATTGCATTCACTTTAGATATGTGCAGCAACTAGTTAATGGCCTGTTAAAATGTCTATCTATCTATCTATCTATCTATCTATCTATCTATCTATCTATCTATCTATCTATCTATCTATCTATCTATTTATCTATCTATCTATCCATCCATCTTTCTTTCTTTTTTTCTTTACTCCTCCCTTCTCTCTGTGTTGCTCAGATTAGCTCCATCCATTGCAGACCTACATTCAGGTGAATAAAGTGTTGTAGGACAGAGAGAGATGTAATAGGAGGGATGTGACCCTTCAACCCTCTCCACGACAGATGGAACCAATCTCACCAATACTAGACAGACCATCTATTCATACCGACCTACCATGGTGTGTTTGTGTGAGGGTAATGATTGTGCCCATCCATTCACATGACTGCAGGTGATGCAACTCAATGCCTCACTGTGCTTAAGTGTGTGTGTATCTTTGAACCTGTGTCTCAGACTTGATATTTTATCACCAGCTCAGCTCCAAAATCCAATTAACTGTCTGCTGTTGTGTGAATTTCAACTCCAGACTGGAAAAAAATAATCTTGGAGGACTTTGAATTCACTTGTAAATGTTCCTTTCCCCTGGGAGTGTACAATGCAGATTTTAGACCATTATATTGTACATAAATCTATACATTTGTATATAAACGGGAGTATCACCAAAAGCATTTCTGAAAAATGAAAATAGAAAGCACTGCCTTGCTGTAAAATGCTCTACCCTGCAGCTGTAGAGAAAGTTTATATTGACACTGCAAAGGCTTTATGAGCTATACAGTGTCTCCAATAACGACTCCCTTTTCTCACACAGACGCACAATCACACACATTTACTGCTTGTCTCCTAGCCATATTCACACATCGAATAATACACTGCAAAGAGGGGGAAGAGGTAATTGCATTGACTTTAGAAATAAAACAACAGTTACAGGCTTACTGTGTGTGTGTGTGTGTGTGTGTGTGTGTGTGTGTGTGTGTGTGTGTGTGTGTGTGTGTGTGTGTGTGTGTGTGTGTGTGCATTTTCATCCATCCATATCACTGCACATAAGAACCCTGGTCCATTCTGCCTCACGCTCTGCTTGCCCGTGTAGAACAATACAGTACGTATTGACTCCAGCTAAAATATTCACTGTCATTTACCTTTTTTTTTTTTAGCATCTGTGTGCAGACACATTTTTGTGTATATATTTGTTAACTGGTGTAAGAGAGAGTGAGACAAAGAGCACACTTATGGAGAAAGAGAACACACACACACACACACACACACACACACACACACACACACACACACACACACACACGCACACACGCACACACACACACACACACACACACACACAGACACACACACAGATAGTGTTTTGGGAGTGTGATGGTAAATGAAGCGTGAAATGAAGAGTCAGAGATGAACATTCCTTCCCCAGGGAAACTCTGCAGCGGACTGACACAGACCAGGTCAAGATAGATCAGGACGGCCAAAACCAAACCTTCAATCTCACTGCGTCGCAACAAAACCCCGGCGGGTAGAGTATGATGTTTCCCAAACCCTTCACCTTTTTGAACGCACAAATTACGTGGATGAGCACAATTTTCCGATGTCCTTCTCCCAAGCCCAGTATAGTAACAACGGATTGTATAATCTGTTGTGTTTACAATACCCCTTTCCTAGGCTAAGGTATCGCGCTACAAGGGCTTGTTGAGATGATGGGTCTCTCATGTCTACGAGGGAGTAACATGTACTAAAACAGACCTCGGCCATATAAATGACATACTTCAACAGTACAATGTGTGGTATTCCCCTTTAATGGCCATTGTTAACATTATCATCCCAGACTTGACTGCCGTAGTAGGTCATCTAATTCTATTGGAGACAGCTTCAGCCTTTCTCTCCTCCACTAGAGTCCGTTACAATCGGGTCTTATCTCCTCTAATATGCTCTGCTGTTAATGAACAATCAGTCCCGTTAATGTCCTGCTAATTAATGGCCCATCAGCCTCTTCAGAGTGGTAATTAAGTGCCAGTTGAGGCGTCTAATTGGCATGGTTTCTGATTGGATCGAGTCACGCTTGACCCTCTGGGACACAGGAAGTGAATTATAGCGTTGTCATCGTTGTGGAGAGGACTTTTACAAAGACTGCTGACTTGCTTGTTTAAGAAATGTAATCATTTTGTTAGAAGTGAACTGAATGACAGTTTCACTTGAGTGACTGTCAGAGGACAAACTGTCACATGTGAATTAAAGAACAATCAATGGTAGAAGGCTGTTGTCTTCTGCACTTCATAAATAACTGATTGAGAGGAGTCCCAGAAAAAACAATCTTTATTTAGACTCCATGGGACATAATGTTTTCAAATTCCAACGTCATCCGGAAATACAGAAACATTAATACTAATAGTGAAAAAAACACTTTATCAGCTTACAGTATGCACTGCCACCTGAAGAGGCATACAGAGACATCTCATATATTTGATACATAAAGGTATTGTTCAATTTGCACTGCTTGATCTTTTTTGGCCACTTGGGAGCAGCACAACAAGCTGCTAACACAACATGGATATATTATCAAGTCGTAAATATTTGCCGCATTAATAGACAAATTCACTTTGTGCACTAGCTAGTCGCTAACTGTGTCAGTTTGGTGCTGAAAAGGCGGCGTGTAAAGGGTTTATTAGAGCTTCCTTGCCTTGATTGAAACAAGGTGAGGGCTGTTCAACCAAAACAATCAACTGAAAGAGGCTAAAAACGCTCCGCGGAACTGAAGAGAACTGCAGTCTCATAATTGTCCCTGATGCCCTCTTTCATGTAATCCTGTCATCGATTGTGAATAAATATAGATTATAGCTTAATGAAAAGTTCAAATACAAAAAATGCACAATTTCGAATTGGATCCCTTAATGTGGGACAGGGCAGAGATAGCTTGCGGCCAATTCAGTACAAACAATGCTACCAAGCAAGCTTCACACATGGCTGATGGTTAGCGCCTTCACTAATTAGTTATACTGAGAAGAAAAAAAAAATACTATAGAAAAGATTTCAAGGCAAACACGAATTCAGTGGGAATTATGAGATAGATTCACATATGGCTGAACGCTGGCTGCGAGCTGCTCGGTTAATTAGTTTTATTGTTTCAAAAGAACAGAAATAGCTAAAGGTTTAGGGCAAAGTTTAAGGCAAAGAGCAGACTCGATATAATACAAGCTAACAGTGTGAGGTGGCAGTTTTCACTCACATATGGCTGACTGGTTGCTTCAAGCTGTTGGATAATGAGTTAGAGAAAGGTAACGCGAAAGGGGGGAGGCAGGGGTAGTGAGGAAAAGGAGGCGTAGAGTAAGGGGAGGAGGGGGAGGTGGGACAACAAGAAATAGATGGGAAGAAGAGAGAGGGGAGAAGGAGGTGAAGTGTTTTTTATAATGAGGGGACAGAAGAGACACACACCTGAGTAGAGAGAGAAGGTTGAAGGCAAATAAAGACTCCATTTGGCAGCTACTGTATACACGCACACACACACACGCACACACACACACACACACTGATATGTCGTATACCGGTTGCTTGGAGCAGCTTGGGATAATAAGAAACACAATAAGGTGTTTTTTATAATGAGAAACAACAGCTGAATCACCGATGGCAGAGTGGAGAGTGAAGAGGGTTGCAGGCAATGGACAGCTCCACTTAGTGTACAAAACTAGGTTCTGCGCAAAAATAGAAAGTTGTTATATGCCACCAATACTTACTGAAATAAAAAGTACGGAGGTAGTAGCGATGTTGAATGTGTCCCTGTGCACCGTGCCGTATGTTCAATGGGTATTATGACTGAGCATTTACTGATGCAAAGTTTGATGTGCAAACTGTGGTGCCAGGTGGCAACACTAACAAGATGTAGAATGATTGTGAGACAGTGGAAATTGCTTATAGGTTGACATTTTTTTTGCCAAAAAAATAATACATCCATAGAACTTTAAGAAAGTTGCTTGAAAGTATTGCTGCTAAAAATGATTATGCTTATGGACAAAAATATCGGACGCTTTATTCCCACTTCTAGTGAGCCAGTAGTATAATGACGTTGGTATCACATGGTATCTCTGCTGTATGGTTCAATGAAAGAATGAAAAAGTAAAGTGGAAGTTGGAAAGATGGAAAGAGTCGTAGTGGAGATAAACAAAGATAAACACTGAATGCATGGAGACGATATCCTTGAGTGAACAGACTTTTTTCACCGTAGACATTTAGTCTTGTAGCAAAGGAGCAAAGGTGCTGCTAATACCTTTAACACTGGCTCTATGTCGTCTCCCGGTAAGTCATGGCAGTGTGACAGTGAGCCGGCATGCTAAATACCAGGACCCTGAAACTGAAGCAGCCAAATGGAATTGCAACAGATTCCTCGAAAAGATTGTAGTGAACCTCCATCAATATAAATTAAACTGTATTAAATGTTCAAAGTAAATGTGTTGTTAACAATGCAACAGGGATACAGGCCAGATATATACATTGCCTAGTGAGAGGAAAACAGATACATTATTGTGAATATGTGAGTGGTAGAGACAAGTGAGATATTATGAGACGTACAGAAAGACATTTAGTCAAGAGGCCTTTTGTGTTTATATCTATGCATGTGAGCATATATGCTGAATATTGAGGTGTGTGCGTGTGTGTGTGTGTGTGTGTGTGTGTGTGTGTGTGTGTGTGTGTGTGTGTGTGTGTGATCAGAGAGCTCTACAGCCTTCTTCTTCTTTTTCTCCTGCATAAGCACTTTGTTGTCCTTGGGAGACTGCTGGTGCTTGGCTCTCGTGCACAGTCGCCAGGCGCTGTTCCACTGAGCCGTGCACGTGAGGTGACCTTCCTTTGCCTCTGGCTCAGTCACGCCACTGTGCACACCACACACACACACACACACACACACACACACACACACACACACACACACACACACACACACACACACACACATTATATACCTTTGGGGCCTCAGGATAACACACTCTGTCCCCTGCGATGTTTCAAGCTGACAGACATCCTGTATGGTTCACTTTAATGGACCAATAGAGACACAAACTACCACATTTACACACATGAACACATACAGAACCGCCGCACATTACCTGACCCCAAGTGGCAACAACCTCCGGGGGCATACAAATGAAGTCAACGTGGAGGTGCCAAAAAGTGCGGTTCCTCGAATAGCTACTTAATATTGGCTCCAAAACCCCCTAAAAAAAATCAGCTTTGACCTTTATAGCTAATTTCCTTGATCATGATAACTGTTTGTGTGTCCACAAACCAATGATCAGAGGCCTGTCTCACGAACAGTGGCGGTGCGTCAATAGAGGGCGCTAGGGCGCCGCCCCTCCTAAAATTTTGCGATGAAAAAAAAAAAAGAAGAAAAAAATATATAATATATACTGTCAAAAAACATTATATATCAAATAATTTAAATAAGAAATATACTGTGTTGACGCGCTAAATGTGTGTGTGGGAGACCGTAAGCCCCTGTCAACAACCACTTAAGTTAAATATAATATATCGCCATTCATCATTACTGAGAAAAGCCCCTCCCCTCTCGGGGCGCCGGCCAAATGTGTGTCTATGGAAAGCTAACAAACATTTCACCCTCGTGACGGCAAGGACAGCTTCTCATTGGCGGATGAAACGTGAATCTTCGGGCGCACGAATCTGCGCCCTAGCCAATGACATCGTTTCTTATTGCAACGTGATTGGACTATTCGTCCAATCAGAGACCTTTATCATTCCCTCACACCCCATGTAGCTACGCGAGCAACACAGCTAGCAGAGACTTTGATTATGTTAGTATGGCGACTGAAAACTCTGTGGTATCTCTACGTGAAACACCTTTCAATCCACGATCAGATGTTGACAAGAAGAGGCTGAAAGAGTTGGGACCCGAACGTCCGGATTTAAATATTCAGCAGCAAGGCAGTGAAGCTACATGCACCAAGCTACATGCTAACCGGAGCTGCTAGCTGGAGGCTCAGTGTGCAGTGGCTCTGAGCAGCCGAGGAAGCGCCGGGCTGTGAAGGAAGATGAGCTTGAAGGATTGCTGCAGAAGTGAGTGTCAAAATCAGCAGATGCCTGTTAGAGTTTAATGTTTTATCTTTCCCACAGCAGAACACATGTTGGACATTGTTAGATTTGGGTGGATATCATATCAGGCTATAACTTTATCTAAAATACCAATTCAACCCCCAACAAGTTAGTGTGTGTGTGTGTGTGTGTGTGTGTGTGTGTGTGTGTGTGTGTGTGTGTGTGTGTGTGTGTGTGTGTGTGTGTCATAGCTACAGCCATCAAGGTGGCTCCTGGCCTTTTGTCTATGTTGCTGAGCCATCAAGACACACAAAACATAGTTTTTTGTCTGTAGTATGAAGCCTGTTTGTAGTAGATATTTCCCCACAACTTATCTTACTGTCTCTGTCTCTATCTCTATATATTTATCTGTAGGTTTGTGACACCATACTTGGACACACCAGGGAACGCTTTGCCTTCAAAGACCACCTCACCAGTGCCACCTTACTGCAGGGCCCCCAGTTTGAATGCTGCGTCAATGTATTCCCTGAAGTTGCTCTGGCCACCACATTGAATGTTTCTTAAACCATTCTGCTCTGAACCTCTCATGCCCAAAGTTACAGTTTGTTGATAGTTGTTATTGGACAGTGTTGAGCACTGTGTTTTCTTGAAATAAAGCTTTGTTTTTTAGAATATTCTACTCAAAACCTCTTTTCTTCTCATTGTGGAGTGCTATTTAAACCGCGCCGCCCAACTGCGCCCCCCCAAAACAAAATGTCACCAGCCGCCACTGCTCACGAAGCTGGATTAACATACCCGGGGTTTCCCTCAGTTATCCAGCTGCACTTAACCAGATGTCCGCGGTCTCGCTTATTGGTCTCACGAAGCCGGTTATCAACTCGTTAAGTGAACCCAGGAGCGTCTCATCTAGATCTGTGCTCGTGCACATAAAAGGGGCGGAGTTAACTCCGTTACACCAATTGTGCACCATGGAGAAGCCGCCGAGAGCAACGTATTTTACAACGGAGGAGCAAACCATAATCTTAAGAATGTACGAAAAATATAGAGAAAGAATACAAGCAAAAAGCAACACTGCTGCAGCAGCCAGAAGCCGCAAGGAATCGTAGCAAAAAATCGCCGACTCCGTCAATGCATAAATTACTGGGATTGTAATATTAAATCACTGTCTCAAATGTATGTGCCTATTTTGATTATCTTTTCGTTTTAACAATTTAACCTCATTTCAGTTGCAACCCCAGTGGAGCTAAAAGAATGGGAGCAAGTTAAAACCAAATACAAGAACATAGTTCAAAGCGGTCAGTAAGTTTATTATAATATCTTCCAGGCTACATGTATAATGTGAACAATATTATACAGTTATCCTTCTATTGTGAAAGTAACTTGTGTAACGTGTGGGTTGGGTTGGGGTTTCCCCCCACAGTGGATAGTCAGACCCTCAGGGTCACGCTGCTACCTAGACAAATGCCATCCGTGATAGAGGTAACAGTAAATTCAAACTGTCATACACTTACAAGCAATCTGTTGGTGCTGATCATGCATTAAAGAGGAAGAAATCTTTTGCCACTTCTCATGTCGGTCACTGAGGAGGCAACAGATGAAGAGACGCTCTCTGCGGAGCGCTGCTCTTACTAGCCGTGCGCCTTCCTCAACGGGATTCTGTAGAAATGGGCAGGCCGTTTTTCCAAGACAATGATTGACCAGTAGGCGGTCTTATAGACCCGCTGAGATCTTATCCGGGAACTTAACCTGCTCCGGAGCAGGTTAGGCGTTCAACGTAAGTTACCGGGGCAACGTACCCCGATAAGAAGTGAACCAGCTTCGTGAGACGGAAAACCCAGGGTTAATCCAGAAGTTAGCTCGCTAAACCGAAATCCAGCTTCGTGAGACAGGCCTCAGGTCATGGTGACTACCTCCACTTTTACACACACACACACACACACACACACACACACACACACACACACACACACACACACACACACAATTACGATGCGAACACATTGTGGATCACTCTCTGTCCACACAACAATCATTTATCAGGCATCTCAAGGTCAAGTTTAGTGAAAGCAACAACAAAAGTCAAGTTTTGATCTGTTTTTTTTTGCAGGCTTTGCATAAGCATACATTTTGAATATCAAATCAATAGTTATATCTGAAAGGGGTTTGTCTCAGCTGTGTAAAACAGTGCTTCCCAAAGTTTCACCACATAAAAAAACAAGGTGACATTGACTTTAACTACATTTTTATACTATAAAGTGGAGCAACAAGCGAACAAATTCGCAATAAACATCTAAATCACCATATCAAAAAAAATCGTGTTCAGCTAAAGCAGAAGATGTCAGCTGAAGGTTGTCTGTTGTCACAGCGACACGGTGACAACAGACAACCCTGTTTGTCACTGTAAAAAGACTTTAAAGAAATGCTGATACATCTCAGCCCTCAAGAGACAATCAAACCTGGGGAAACCAAAAGAATGAACCTTGTGATCATGATGACGATGACTTGGCTCATAGTTTTTATGTGAACGTTAGCTGTCCCATGCCTTGTCTGCCATCTCCATGGTAAGCATTCGGAGACATTGCATTTTGATTAGAATTATTGATACAATAATGTATAAGCATTACTTCAATGCTGCAGATAATTGTAACTACTTTAGACACTGCTAGGTAACCCATAATAATACACCATATATTATTTGTTGATTATATTTTGTATACATATTAATTCAAGTTATGAAACATATGCAGTGGAGAAAAAACACAATATGTGCCTCTGAAATGGAGTAGAAGCATATAGTCATAGGAAATACAAATAATCAAGTAAAGTACATGTACTTCAAAATTCTAATTAAGTACAGTCCTTGATTGAATAAACTCTTTCCAACACTGCCGTTATTTATCAAAAACGTTAAATACCGTAACTACTTTCTGCACAGCTTCTAGATTTTTGTAGAAAATCTTCTCGCGCACTACAGACTTCCTCCTGAAAACAAATTATGTTTATTTCCCTAAATTCCCCAAATAAGATATATAACACATACAAATATGAGTGCTACCAGGGTTACAGATAGCATCGGTGCACTTCTGTTACTCCACTCTAATGACAGCAGTGATGAAAGTGTTGCAGGGTGTGACAGTTGTTCTTTTGGCCCAGATGTTGACCTCGCTGTAGAGCCGCAGCGCTCCTGTGAACACGGGCAGCAAATCACCCCGGGTGTTACCATGGTTATCAGGTCTGTACTGACAGATGCTCATTAAAACAAGCACACATGCACACACAGAGACTCACACACACTCAAACGCACACACAGACATATTTGAAGCCGATAAGTTGATAGCTTCTCCTTACTTGAATAGTTCAGACGACTTTCTGTCTTTGAGTGTTAGATCTTTCGAAGAATGAACATCCCTTACTTCTGTTTGATTTTTAAACATTGAGACCCTGATCCATTAAGGATTTATAACTTCCAGAAAGTAATAAAATGAGAACACCATGACGTCTTTTAACAATGTGGACAGTGTGCGAAGAATCCGCCTACACTGCTTTGTGAAAGTGAATGTGTTAGATGTTTGATTTACCTCATCTGATAATGTTTTACGTTAACTTATTACTGTTAATGTGCAATTCATAATCAGACTGGGAGTTTGGGAGTTTTGGCATTGATAATTCAGTCTTTCATACTTTCCTTTCATACATTTCACCAACACATTGCCCGCATTAATTGTTAGTTGCAACTGTGATTTAATTTTAATTCAAACATGCCCCCAGGATTTATTTGTGTTTATTTTCATATTCTTTCTTTTGAAAAAGAAAAAGTGATATGTTTGGTTAATATTGATGCTGCAATGTCCCAGTTTCTCAAGGAAATTATTAAAGTTTAATCTTCTCTTCTCTTCCTTCCCTCTTCGCTCACTGACCATGTATTCTCGGTTAAAGACACACTACAAGCAGAGTGTTTGGAAGTATACAAGACAGAGGTTGCACAATTTTTGCGAAACAACACAATTTTAGTGAAACAGCAAGTGTTTCGGTTGTTCCAAAATGAGAATACAAACTATGAGGAGCCACAGGACCTGCACAGCATTAACAGGGAGCACGGAGGAAGAAGTGAACCATACTCTCAACAGGCAGATGTATTTATTCATAGATTCACTCCATCAATGTTTAATGTCATTTTTGGCCATCATGCTATGACTGAATGCGACTAATAATATTCTTCAGACTTTTGATCCGGTCTGTGCATCTTCACAATACACCTGAGTTTCATTATTCTGCATTTAAAAGCTACCAGCAGGTCATAAATGTACAACACATTAGCATATAGTAGTGGTTATTAGCAGGCAGACAGGTGTTAATGATACTCTGAGGACTCAGATATTTATTCATGGATTCACTTTAGCCTAATTCTCTTCATACATCCAAATGCACTGTGATGGCTTATCCAATTTTCACTCTGTTTTGATGTACTTTTACTGTATATCAGGCGCAGCACGCTGACAGAAAGAGTCATATTAAATCTTCATCATTGTGGTCCAATGGAAGCTTCTACCTTTATTGTACAAATGTATTCATGTGCAGAAAAACAAGATTTTAGTTGAGGCTGAGAAATTGATAGATTCAGTTCATTGTTGATCTATTGAGTATAATAATGTTTTTCACCATTAGCACTTTGACTTGAAGGTATTATTACAAATTGAAATGGATTTATCTTATGCATTTGTATACCGTACGGGTACGTTTTCACGAGTTATTTGAATTAGATGCAAGCCAAATCCCTTGTGTCTGTAGATCTTTGAAAGTGGACGCTGAGAGCAAAGTGAAAGCAACGCTTTCTTGGCTTTCTTGTGTTTTTCTTTTTAGACATTTATGAATTCTATTGCTTATTTAATCAGTCAAGTTCACTAAAAACATATTCTTATTTAACACAGAGGCCTTGGGCAGAAGTTTAAATTGAGTGATTGTCTTCTTCGGGGATTCTCTCAAAATTAATTAGAGGTTAGTATACAGAAGATTCTGAGTAGTATTAAATTATCCTCTGTGGATTTTTCTTTCGCATATGTAATTAATAAACATTCATTCAGTGTCATTCAATGTATGAAAAGCACAATAAACGCATTTTAAAATACAATCTGAATACATGTTGAATTTACAATTTACTAATTAACTTAGTGGAGAAAAAAGACCACGATGAAATATTTCAATATAGATTGAGTTATATTTATCGATACATTTTATTAAATGAAGACTAAAAGACACAGAACATGCAGAGAGCAACAAAGATGTAACACTTTCCTGTTTTGTCTTCGTGGCCTTTGTACAGTAGGCACAGTAGGTAGACTGTTGTAAATAATCCTCTGTGGCCTCAGATTTTTATTCATAGATTCAGTTTACTCTAATTTTGCCGGCTCATTGTTGTGTCTGTTGCAGGCTCCTCCCTGGCGGCAGTGTGTCTCATGCATATTAATGGAACAAATCTGCATAATTAGATGCAGTGTTATCATAATAATAAAGGCCGACAGTATATAGCATCTCGTATAGGATCCTAGACCTCAGATCAGATCTTTGAGCTATGACCTAGAAAAGAACAAAGATGACTGTACTGCCTCGGATCTGCAGCCATGGGCAATGAGATGCGCAGACACACACACACGACTTTATAGTCTCTAAGTCGTCTTTGAGCTGAGCTCCTCCGTGTGATCATGAAAATACATGATGGAGAGAGGAACTGTTGCAATAAGTGCAGTTTATTTGGCAAACTGTAACACGATTCAGAGGGTTTGTACTTCAGTAAAACCATGAACATAAAATAATTATTCTATTTCTATGAGTAAAACCTTCAGAAATGATTACATGTTTATAATGTCTGGCAATAGTTGACACTATTGTTGAATCTTCCTACTTGTGATTGTTGTTCAGTTGATCTTTGATAGTTCTTTCTGTCTAGACTCACACACACACACACACACACCACACACACACACACACACACACACACACACACACACACACACACAGATGATAAGTATTGAAGCCACAGTGGGGTTGCAAGTCTTGAATCTAGATGTAATGTGATTTCAGAGTTTCGTATTTACAGCAACACTTGAGCCCACTGACTTGCGCACACGCGGATGCCTGCCACAGATGCAAAACGCACACACACACAACTGCACACTTACACAAAATCCCAATGACGTACATACAAACACCTTCACTCATGAACTTGTATGGTCAAATGATATGCACATGTACAGAGGCACACACACATCATACAATACACACACGTGCAAATAATCCCCTTTACCCCACACCCCTCTGTCACACTCTTTTTCTCTCTCTCACACACACACACACACACACACACACACACACACACACACACACACACACACACCACACACCCTGGCTGTGTCCTGTGGTCTGTGTGTGCTGATAAGGGTTTAATCCTGATTGGAGCCTCAGTAAAAGGCTTTGTTATGAACACTAAATAGACTGGCCCTCGTCGAGCACACTGGGACACGGCTGATAACGTATACACACGTGCATGGACGCACGCAAGATGGATGCATACAAACACACGTATACACACCTTTACATATACACGATATCCAAACCCACAACACGTAGAAACTCAGAGTGTATGTATCATATAGCAAAACACACTTATAGACAAACTGCAGACACACATGCATACGCCTTACAATCTCCCCATCAAATTGTGTGTGCATGTGTGTATGTAAATGTGTGTGTGAAGTTTATCAGCGGCTTGATAAAGCTCTGGAGAGCTGTAAGTGTTGGCAGACCCCAGACTGAATACGCTGTAAATAGACTACTAATAGAGAGAGAGATTAAGGGAGTGGAGGAGAGGACAGTAGAGGAGAGATATGAAAGAGAAGAGGAAGAATGAGATGAGAGAGGAATAGTAATGTCAGCAGAGTCCCATTTGCATTCTGTTGACCAAACATGGGAGGGACCCCAACCATGTCACACCTGTAGCAGCAAAGTTAAACTCACTAAGTGTTAGACCCTTTTATCTTGGTTGCTCTACTCAAGGGTCCCCACAGCAGGAAGGAGTCAAACCTCTCATGCAGTCACAGTTTATTTGTGTCATAATTTTCTCCGTGTTCTGCTGCAACAGTTGTGTCAATGTCTCTTTCAATAAACGTCCAACAAGCCTGATTAGATTTAGTTCTAGTTCGTCTTCTTTTTTTTGTTGCTATAATCCTTGTGGTTACAGCTTTTACTCCACCTTCATAAAAAGATTTTGAGGCAAAGTGTTACTTAAAAAAGTTAAGGCTTATCCCACATAGCCAATCAAAATAGTTTATATCGGAAGCATTTATTTGCTAGTGGTCTTAAGGCCTTTGCTGGTGGGCGATATCACAACTTTGGTTTCAATCCAATGCCAAACAATGCCTGTGTCAGAGTCACCAATACCAATACCATTACTTTTGTATGAGTAAAAGTGGTACTATGTACTATGATATGGGAGATGGTCAGGATGTGTGTGCTGCATGCATCATTAACAGGCTACTTATGACTACATTAGATATTACCATCACATTATGTAACAAATATCAAAGGGACAGTTCACCCCAAAGTCAAAAATGCATATTCGTCATCAGTGCTGTTTATTTAGGTTGTCTAGTTTTGGAGATATCGGCCGTAGAGATGTCTGCCTTCTCTCAAATAATGAGACTATGTGGCACTCGGCTTGTTGTGAGCAGTTCCTTGTAACTGAAACTCAGAAACTCAGTTGCCACTAAGATTCATTATTGGAGATCCCTATCACACTCACTATTGTATTCTGTATAAGAAAGGTACAACGGTACGTGGGTCCTAAATAATAAATCCATTCACCACCTTATATCACAACAAAGTATGTGGATGTGATAAACAGAGGTTAGAGGAAAGATATGCCTCTCAAGTTTTGGGGTGAACATGCCTTTCAAGTTTTTCTTTTCACTTTTCTCATGTGATTCTCCCACATGGATGTCAAACCACAGAACAGTTTCAATGGGAAATAATAAAAAAAAAACATTTCTGTGTGAACTCTTTGAATTAATCAGGTGATTGCTGCATAATGCACACAACAGTAGCAGAGGAGAAAAGAGTACGAGAAGAGTGCTCATGTGCCCAGGCCGTGATCTAACGGAGGATGGATCCATTTTGTTCAACCCTATTGATGCTTGCAGCAATATTTAAAACCAGATCCCAGACTAGTTGTATCGACGCTCGAATCATCAATCCACCTCCTCATGTCTCCAGTTTGTATTTCCATCCTTCTCTAATTCCTGACTCAGACAGAAAGTGTCTTTTGAATGATCTGTGAGCAGCGCTACCTGTAATCTTTGATAACAGCCCCCAGCTTTTTCCTCCCTGAGCTATCGCTCTTCCCTCGATCGACTGTCCGGTCAGTTAATCAGCAGATCCAGTCCCTTCCTGAGGTCACTGTGGCTGTGGGACATCTGCTCTTGACCTTTCATCAATGACCTTTCTGCTGCCCAGGGGTCATTAGACGTATCCCAGTATCCTTACTAATGTCCCAAGAGGTCAAACCCAGGGTCAAGGCTGCTCCTAGAGGTGAAAGGTCGCTGCTCTGTCATACATAACAAACAGGGTGCAAGGCCTATTGTTGTCTACAAGTAGTGACAGGCAGAGATGGGGGGGGGGGGGGGGGGGGGGGGGGTCTGGTCCCACAGGGACACATCATGGGGATCAGGAGCATAGCTCGGCTTTTGTTTGTCTATATGTGATAGTTTTTTTTTAAAGCAGAATACATTATGCACTACAGCGGCACTATGTGTTGCCCTTTTGGTTCATCGCTTAAGATGAATGCTCACCTTGTGCTGTTCAGTCAGATGTGGTGGCTTATTCAGGCAAACAGGTTTCGCTGATTCAGTCCACAAGTTTCTTGTTATTGACCAAACACACATAGGCGCACACACACACACATGCACAAGCTTGCGCACGCACACGCACACGCACACACACACACTGGGTATGCATACTATCTTCACTGTCTGGACCACTTGCTCTTCCTGTCTGATGTCCTCAATGAATAATCTTATCTCCTTTTCATATTTTTGGCATCCCACCCAACAAACACAAATCTTTTAAAAAAAGGCACAAAGTGAATAAATCTAAGAACTCTGGATTGGCCTTTTGATGTGGACGGGGACACAGAGCTTTTCAAAAATGCTGAGGTCTGAGTGTTGTTTGATTGTCATGTGATTCATGACACATCCAAGACTGCTCTCCGGTACAGTCTGCTCTTCTCTTTGGCTCTGGAAACAACAAACAAGGCTTCAAAAACTGCAGAGAGCAGCTCGCATTCAAATGGTGTGCAGTTGCTTGCTCAAGTGGGCTGGACAAAACCAAAAAGCAGAGTTTTTTTTTTTTTTTGCTGTTTCATTGTCGACGACCAACTTTAAAAAAACACATCTAAAACTGCTAGTGCAGATGGAAAACTTTGGATTGGCGTTTTCAAATTGTGGACATGACCTCTATCACCTTCCTGCTTGTCACAATCTCGGCTTTGATTGTTTCTCTTTTCTTTCTCGTTCAACTTTTTCCTGAGTTTCATTCTTACCCTTATTTCCCTATATCCTTCTGATCGTGACCCCCCACCGTCCATTCCCTTCCCTTCACATCCCACCCCTCCCTCTGTGTAACCTTGTGGGATAAAGCTCCATTGACATCTGCTTCATAAGTATTCAGGACTCAGCGCCTTTGACATTAATCAGCCTACAGTACATTATCTCTCCACTCCGCTCTGGTCTCCCCCTTCCCCCCCTTTTGCCTCCTGCTCCTCCTCTCATCTCTATCGCCCCTCTTTCACCTCTTTTCTCTCCTCTACACTGTTTCTCTTTGCCCCCCTTTTCATTCCTCTATTCTATTCTATCCTCTCCTCCCCTCCTCCTCCTCCTCTTCCTCCCCTCCTATCCTGCTTCTCAGCTTTCCATCCGCTGTTTTCTTATCATGGTGTGATAACCAGAAGAGAAAGGGCATTACTAAGTATGTATGTTGCCTACCTGAACGTCTGGCTATCGAGATACATTGTCTATCTATTTGCCTGCCAGTCTTAAGAGGACCGCAACTTTAATATAGCAGTCACAATACTGCAAGGTCAACTCAGCCAGTAAGATTAGAGTTTGACCAAACATAAGGCAAAAAGTAAATATTTATCTTAATTTCCCTTTGGTTTGACTGGACTTAGATTATACATTTTATTATACATTCTAACTCCCATACCACACTTACTACTTTGCAGAACCAATGTGGGGAGAAATGTAAGACCAAACCCACTCAAATTGTTCTACAGAAGAGAAAAACCCTTTGGGGTAATTGATTATTTTATTTTTTTCCAGAATTGGTCAAACTAAAACTGTGCTAATTCTCACTGGTTCTTTGAGTAAATATAGATGGAGGGTACGCTAACACAAATACTGTACACAACACCACATTTCCACTTTAAACTTTCATTCAAAAACAACAACAAACAAGAACACCAGGAGCAAATTCCAAGAGTTGGATTTTCATTGAAACCAATATTATGACGGGTGTGCGTGCCAAATTAATCAGAGCACAAGACCAAATTGCCTCCTAAATTCCGATGTGGCCGGTTGTTGACAAGCAATGTAACATTTAAAAGGCAATTTTTTTAACAGAGTCTGGCGTCGTGCTCACTCCTCATAAAACACACAGAGGCGACATTAAATCACTTCCATCCAACTTCACAGTGAAACACCACTGTGAGAAAATATTTTTCAACCCGGGAAATATATCACATCGACAATCATTTTATCCTCCTTCTCAATGATTTTGTGGTAAACAGTCACATTTTCACAATACAATTCATATAACAAGGTAATGTACCATAAATACATGTATTTGATTGGCCATTGCGGTATTATGCATTATTTGCTTTGCCAACACAGTGGACACGTTACAATGTATGAGAGGGCTATGCAGTGCTATGCTGGTCTAAACACAGGCTGGGTCTCAAAAGATGCTACAAACTATATAAACCTCTCCATGACTCTTTTTTACAGTAAAATTGTTGGCGTCATAACTTCAGCTTCCAGTCAATGCGTATTTGGGGTGAGAGCTCAATTTAGTTGAATTTCAGCCACAAAACCTGTGATCAAATCTGTGTACTGCATGCTGATATAGCTCTAGAAGCATACACTCACCATATTATTGGAAAGTAATATGAATGAATGAATGAATGAATGAATGAATGAATATATACCTTATTAATCCCCGAGGGCAAATTTGGTGTCGGGGTAGCAGCAATTTACAACAAAATAAATAAAAACAGCAGGATGAAAGATAAAAGATATATACAATAATAATAAAAATAATAATAATAATAAAATAAAATAGAAATAGCTGGGATTGTGCAAAATATATATATACATGTGGTTAGTCAGAGGATCTGGCAAGCGGTGATTTATTATAAAGCCGTAATGCCGTTGGCAGGAATGTTCTCCTGTATCTGTCCTTGTTGCAGCGGAGCGTGCAATATAGCCAGCATTGGATGGCTTTATGTTATGCAATGTCAAACTTGTGTTTTTGGTAGGAAGGTGCTGTCTCCCCATCTTTATCTGTCTGCATTAGCATGTATCTTAACTATTTCTCATAGAGGGCGATTCAGACAATGGAGAACCATTTTGAGAGTGAAAGGAAGCAATAGCCGTCCATCCACTCAGTCAGACTAGGTTTCTCTGAACATTATCCTGAGGCTATTACACAATGCTTTGAATGCTTTACAACATACCAGCAGGTGGATATTGTGCCTAACATGGCCTTTCCCCCCCCCTTCTAACAGGCAGAGAACAGCCAACATATACACTTTCTGTAGTGACACTTTCTCCTTTAGACTGAAGGCATATTATCCTGACAACAACTGTGGTGCGTACTAACATATCATTACCAAAGGAGCTGATAGAGCGACTATCCCAGAAGGAGGAGATTATGGGAGTAGATGAGGACAAGGCGAGGTGTATAGCTGTCACACAGTGCTCAGATTATGTTGGAGGTGTGATGTATGCCTCAACTGCTTGCTAACAAGGGATTATAAAGCGTCACATAATCTTGGATGGGCGGGCTGGCTCAGGACTCTCACTGTTACTGCATTAGCATTAAGCATTAATAGTGCCCTAGCATTAGTGTTAGCAGCTAATAGTGTCCCAGAATACATTAACGGCTAATAATAATACCCTGTAAGATTAGCATTACGTTATAATAATGCCAGAGCATGCATTATGAGTGTGTGTGTGTGAGAGTGTTAGAGGGCAGGATGAGTATGTGTGTGAGGAGGCCTGTGACTGTGTGTGTGTAGGTACCTGTGTGTGTGTAGGTACCTGTGTGTTGATGTATCTGCCAGTTGTGTTTATATGAGCATGCATTAGCAGATGATAGAATATGTGCAGGGAGACAATAGAAGGTTACTACGGACACGGAAAGAGGGAAGATGGAGGGCGTACCAGGTGAGGGGTTTACCAGAGTGTGTAGCAGCATGTATTAGTTACAGGGAAGTCCAGGACACATATTTCATGTCGAATGCAACACATAGGAAGAGGCTCTAGGTTACAGCAGGCATTGATGCAGCAATCATACTTACACACACACCCACACACCCACAAACACAAGGTCATCTAACAAAGGCTATACTATTTCCTGAAATGCCACAGGAAGGTCAAATACAATAGAATAGAGTTGGATCTACAAACTTTAGATAAAACCACATAATCTGACTGTACTGTCCTTATCCGTTACATATGTCGCCCGATCCGCGCAGGCTGGTTGCAAGAAACAATAATGGTGGCTCGGCGGTGAGTCAACCACACACACAACCCCCATAGAGGAAAGGTTACATTCACCAAGGGAAGTCCAGGACACATCTTTCACGTGTAATGCAACACATAGGAAGAGGCTCTAGGTTACAGCAGGCATTGATGCAGCAATCATACTTACACACACACACTCACACACACACAAACACAAGGTCATCTAACAAAGGCAGGCTATACTATTTCCTCAAATGCCACAGGAAGGTCAAATAAGATAGAACAGAGTTGGATGTGCAAACTTTCTGCCTGTGCTTTCTTTATCCGTTACATTTGACAGTAACAATAATAATTGATATGATTGCCAACGCCATGGTTTGGTTTAAAGGCGAGGGTATGCTCCAAATGAACTAAGTCGTACAACTTGATGTCCAAACACAACATTGATAGTTGTTCAATAGGCTACACTTCAAGACTCATAGGTAGGAGCGAGGCACGGAATTGTTAGAACAACATGATTGATGGATAGTTCGATAGAGCTGGTACAATTAACTATAGACCTGTCAATATGGAAGAAAGAAGAAGGGCTGGAGTACAGACCAGAAAAAGAGGGAGAAGCAACAGAGAAAAGGAAAAAATGATAAGAATAAAAGTCGAATGGACAAAACAGACAAAGAGGACAGATGCAGACAAGAATGCAGAAAAGGGTAAAAAGACAAACATTTCACAGAAAGAGGTATAATCACGCGGCTATTCAGTGGAGCCATTATCGGGCTGCAGGCTGCTCAGTTCTTTACAGAATAACAGCAGGGGTTCAGGGGAGCTTCTGAACCACCCACAGATACACACCGTGAAAGGTCCTGCCAGCTACAGTACTATCTTTAGCTACACTTTTTTTAAGTGGCATACCACTCAATCTCAGATTTCCTTTCTATGACCAGAAAAGTAGAATCAGAATGTATGAAGTTGCAGATTAAACTGCGTATTCCTGAGGAGGTGTTGAGCTGCTGAGGAGGTGGGTTGGATGCTGCCGTCTTATATCATTATATGATTACCAAAAAGACAGGCAGAGAGGGAAACAGACAGAGAGAGACAGACAGAGAGGTAGACTGATTGGTTCGTTCCTGGTATCAGATGTTCGTGGATAACATATGTTAATTACGGCTGTTGATGAGGCCATAGATTACCATGTTAGATGTCACAGGAAGGCTCATAGCTGAGACAAAGGACAGGCGTGTGTGTGAGTCTCACGGTCACCTCCCAAGGTGCTTGAAATCACAGTGCTATTAGAAGTGCATGTAAGTATGTGTACGTGTGTGTGTGTGTGTGTGTGTGTGTGTGTGTGTGTGTGTGTGTGTGTGTGTGTGTATGAAATCCAGTGTAATTGCCCTGTCTATCCATATCCGCCCACAGCACCATGTGGGACCCCGGCTAAAGTGGCTGCCACTGCTTTAGAAACAGCCTTCTAAATGGCTGGAGGGAGTTATAAAATACCCAATTGTCTCGATGGTCTCATAGCTCGGCCTTAAGGGTCCCATTTACTCAGTCACTCCAACAAACAGAGGGCACAGAAATTCTTTCTTGGTGCACAATTGTTGGATTTTCAGAGAAATGCATTGTGGAGCGTTATAGCTGAAGTCTTTGGAGCGACGTGATTAGAGTTCTTGCTTTGCACAGCAGACCTTTCATGTAATCCTCAGAAATCCCAAATGCCTGGTCTGCTGAACAGGGAGTGAACAATTTGATCGCATCTTCCTTGTTAAAGGGATATCTTGACATTTTCAATCTAAGTTGGTTGCTTTCACTGAGAACACTGAGAGAAAAAGTTTCCACATGTGATGCTCATTTATCTCCCAATGTTTCCTATTCCCAGTGCAAGGAAAATCTATATCTACACATTGTTTGGATGTGCCATACAAAATTTCGGATTCCTGGCAGTCAAGTGGAAGATTAAGAAAACAAATATGATGGGCTTAATATATTATTGTTATGATGAATCATCTTTATTGGTTCATTTTGATGGATGTCTTGTCGACATAGATGGTTGAGGCAAGCGGTAAGAGGCAAACAAACTGACGTCACACTTCAAGGGATAGTGCCACCCCAGTGTTGACAGGTGTTCGAGGTATTGAGCTAGATTGGACACACCACAAGGAGGAGGCAAGACATTTTGGAGACAAAAAGACAGAGAGAGCCTCGGCCAACACCCCGAACCAACTATCACTGTATACCTTACATCTTACACTGTACATCCACATCAAAGCAGGGGCTGTCCGCAGCCTTTACGGTAGACAGGTGTCTACCGTAAAGGCTGCGGACAGAACCAGGCAAGCGATTTCCCCCTGCTTCAAGGTTTTATGCCAAGCTAGGCTAATTGCCAGCTGGCTCTTGCTCCAAGCTTAACCCACATAAATGAACAGTGGCATCAATCTTCTCCTCTGACTCTAAAGAAAGCAAATAAGATATCCCAGATTGTTGAACTACTTGTTTAAAAAACTCTCTCACAGCTTTCCTTCAGTCAAGCTTCTTATTTTTTGCCTCGGTCTTCCAAACATCTTTGTCTTTACATTTACTTGTCTGTTTCTCTCTTTCTTTCCACCATTGCTTTGGAGACATAATGAACCAGTATCTTAAAATAGCACACACACATACACACACACACAAACACTTGCTCATTAAGTATATCCTCTCTGCAGCTCTCTGAGAAGGTTTGCATGTTTAATATTTGCATAAGAGCAGTATGTGTGCGTTTGCCTATAATGTGGATCATTATGCATTTTGCTGAACATCGAAGCACATTCACACCTCTAGAAGGAGTAATTAATCAAATCCTGTCACCAATCTGTAATCATTGACATCACTGCTGCTTACTATATGTCTGTCTAGCAGTTTGAGTGTGAGTGTGTGTGTGTGTGTGTGTGTGTGTAGGTGTGTGTGTGTGTGTGTGTGTGTGAGTCACCTACACCATCTGGAGTATAGGAAAGTGTGCAAGAGCATGTTGCAACACAGAGGGGGTCCTCCGAAAAACACACAGACACATTCTACATTCTAACATCCCCCTCAAGCTGCAACGCAAATCACACACACACACACACACACACACACACACACACACACACACACACACACACACACACACACACACACACACCGATTTATGTGTTCATTACAAACCGTAATCACAGCCTCCATCACACCTGTGTTATTGTCTCTGTTACATGCTTGGAGGTGTGTGTGTATGTGTGTCTGTGTTTGAGAAGAATAACACATTGCAGGATGACGAGGACCACTTTCATTTTGTACGTTTTGGAAAACACAGCTGATTAATCAATGTATTTTTCAAAGATGATCTTCTTTTTGCTTTGGCCTTTATTTTACATGAAACTGCAGGAAGAGCGCAGAGAGGGTGACATGATATAAAGGCCTTGAACGATATGTAAGATTCTGCTTTGCCCTTTTGTTATATTGAACTTTTTAAATATCTTGGAAGTACATATAGTAGACTCCTGATGCATGTCTCTTGCACACTCGTAAAGTATACCCCTGAAGCAAAAGCAGGCAAATCCAAACAAACATTTAAAATAATCTTTGCTGGTCCATAGTTTTCTTTGTAATAGGCCAATACATCAGAGACTTGCATTATATCCTTGGATCAGCACCTTGACAGCGGTTGTGATACTTTATTGTTAAACAGTTTAAAATGTCCTCAGATTATTAACTCCATAATCTGTGTCCAGTGTTCTAAAGACGTCTGTTGAATTCCGTTGTATCGTCACTAGATGTTAACATTCACCTGCACTGTGCTGCAGGAAAGGGGCCCGCTCAGGGCCCCTCAGGGGGCCTGTTTGCGTTACGTTGCTGGTCTCTTGCTTGTGCCTTGGCTGTGATTGGATTTGTTGCTTTGTTTGCGATGTGCTACATGTGCTGCAACAAGTCCCAATACCTGTACATACTGTAAACCACAAAACAAGTTGTTTGCCAATGTCCTCCAAATGACCCAAATGCGGACTTTCAACATAGAAGCGCTTTTCTGATGTGACCCCTATCGGCAGGACCACATCATTTCTCTGTGATTTCCAAAACTGTTTCAAATCACTGGAAATCAGTTTTTTTGTTATGGTTTGCTTAGGATTTATTTCTTCTCGTCACTACTGCAGTAAATATTTGGGTGAGACAATCAAAATACTATAAGGAAAGACCACCTATATTGGTAAAACAAACCAACGTTGACTTTTGGCAAGAGATGGGATCAGTACAGCAACCTAAGATGTAAAATCAGACATATGTACCCATTAAGATATAAAACACCAACATAAATGAATGAGCATTAGTAAATCCAAGTCAAGTTGAGTCTATATTATCAACACAGCCCAAAATCACAAGTTTGCCACAAAGGGCTGTATAGCCCTTTGTGGCAAATCTCATAATCACACAAACCCCTCTATCCTTAGACCCTCAGTCAAATTAATCAAATCATAGACTATTGTTCTGCTTGTCTGTCATTTGGAAGCCTCTGACAACAGTGTCTTCAAAGACAAACCAAAAGTAAGGGTCTGTCTGGCAGTGTGTGCAGGAGCATGAAAAACATTCACAGGAGCTGTGCAGACATGGAAAGTTTGCTCAGCGGTACTCAGAGATCTGAGGTCTAGAAAGAGATGCCAGCACGCCTTTAATTTAGTGAAGTCCCAAGGCAAGAGAGGGCTTAGCTTATAGAACGATAGAGTCTGATGCTGCATACACACTTGAGGACAATAACCTTGATCATGGGAACTCTTCAGAATTCATTGCTGCTTGGAAATGTGATTTATGTTTGAAAGAACATCTTTCAGGGCACACATAGAAACACGGGAGGATGGAGCACTCGCAGCATAAAGACAGGGTTTCCCTTGCACACTTCCCTCTGAGAACACACTCAGTAATGTCATTACTATAATCCAGTGACTTGTTCAGGGACAGTTTCAAAAGACAGAGCTGCAGCTGGGATGTGTCCTCTCAAAATCAACACAGGAAATAACCTCTCAAGCCCAAAGCTGAGCAATGCTGGGAAACAGATGCCTCTACTGTACACGTTGTTCAGTGTGAGGATGCTTCAGAATGATGACTAGTGCGATGACTGTGATGAAAGTCTGACGCATGCAGAAGGCCAGTCTAGTAGACGTGCACCTTCATAATATGATTACGTTCGCAGAGGCATTGATGGAAATATTAAATTACACGTTTATTGAGTCTTGGTAGTATTTTACAAAGTGTAGACACATTTAAAATATGTCTGTTTGTGATGGGGGTTCTGTCATCATCTATATGGAAATGAGAGGCCACCGCATTACTCTCTCTCACACACACACACACACACACACACACACACACACACACACACACACACACACACACACACACACCCCGATTGGTTTCACTGTGTCTGCCAGTGCTCGTATGGTTCTATGTGTGTGTGTGTGTGTGTGTGTGTGTGTGTCCTTTTACACACTATTGTTTACATGTTAATCCCAACATTTCCATTGACCAAACCTCCTTACAGCTCCCCATGGGGTAAGTGTGTGTGTGTGTGTGTGTGTGTGTGTGTGTGTGTGTGTGTGTGTGTGTGTGTGTGTGTGTGTGTGTGTGTGTGTGTGTGAGTGTTGTTCAGAGCAGATGGTCTATGTAGATCTTACCATTATGTTTGACCCCCTGCAGTCTGTCAGTCATATCCCTGACCCCTCTCAATGTGATACACTAATTTACAGACAATGAAACGGACATTAAAGAAATAATCAACCGGTCAGATGTTCATTACATTTTTTCAGAGGCACCGGATAACATACTTGGATTCCATTCATATGTGGTGGTAATGAGATTTGTCTGGATCTATATGTTTACAGGGTTTTTTTCGTCAAGTTTTGTCATACAGCATTTTGTTGTTGGTACTGTTGTAATGTATGTGATCATTTTCATGATAGCACGGATGTCGGTTTCTTTGCGTTAAAGTAGGACAGCTAAAAAACATTTGCAAAAAAAATGTATGACCAAAGTGTGGAACATGAAAAACGTGGAAAGAAACACAGCAAAAGTGCCTTGGATGCCCCTACGGTAAATAAAACATGATCAAGTGTCCTCTTGGGTGACCTTCCAGTGGAGAAAACACGATACAGTTAAACAACTAGGTACCCTTAAATGAAGAAAATGTGATGCAGTTCCATTATACTATATACTTGCATGCTGGTGCAATTTTTTTGTGTGCCCCTGACCATCAAAAGAAGAAGCACCATATGTTGCAAAAGCATGCCCAAAAAACGTTACAATTGGTTAAACATCAACACATGACAATGTTGTGATAAGCAATACAAATTGCAACAATACAGTTTCAGGCAAAATAATATAAAACCAAGTCATCTGTATATCCCACAAATGGAAAATGACTTATCGACAGTCAGTTGTTTTTCAATCGGCCGTGATAGTCGCAAAGTGACAGAGGAAACCCTAAAGCACAGCTAACACGCAGAACACTTTCACCATCTTAACTTGGCAGCAAACACGTACACAGTATCCGCAAATATAAAGTAGGAGATTTAGAGCTCAAGCTGTCCATCAAAAAGCTTGGCAGGTCTATTCAGCAAACAAAGTATGCTACAACAACCAAAAGCTATCAGATCGCCCTCATCTCATCTGCTGATGGACACTAGAGGTGGGCAGCGCCTGTCCAATCATAATGTATACATGGGCAGTGCTTGTCCAGTCACATACATTATGTACCGTACGTTTCGGGTTATAAACCGCTCATACGGCTGATCAGTGTCCCCGCTGTAGCAAGCTAGTAGCGCTGCTAGCTAGCGCTGCTAGTAGCGCTGCTAGTAGCGCTGCTAGATAGCGCTTCTGCTGCTACCGGCCACTGCTGCTGCTACTGCCCGCTGCTGCTGCTACTGCCCGCGTCCCCTCTGCCCAAGTCGGGTGTCGAGCCTGGTCCCGCTACCTTCGGTGGTTTTCAGGGAGCTAGCGGAAGTTAGCGGGGAAGTGACGGAGCGCTAGCAGGAGCCCCAGCTGGCTACAGCGGGGAGCTGTCGGGGACACTGACCGAAGGCAGTAGCGGCTTATAACCCGAAAAGTACGGTACATGCATGGAGATGTATTTAGCTCTATTGTGTCCTGCCCTTTATGCTAATCAAGTTCAAATACATTTTAGCCAACCTCATGATTCATCAGCGATATTCTTATACAACAACCACGAATAAAGAGGTGAAGAGACACAACTGTGGCCCTCAACTTGATGAAGTAAACTGGCGACAGAAGCTACAAGGTGTGTTCCGTGCTTGTTTTGAATGTTGATTAGTAATCTTGTCACTACAGGAAACTTTAAATAGGACAGCCTCACCGCCCACTATGTCAGTTTAGCCTGTCTGCCCCGAGGCGAGCTGAGACAGTAAACCGGAGACGGAATGTGGTGACATGTTGTAGGATTTATGAGGCAGGCAGACGGGGTGCACTGCAGCAAGTGAAAAGGAGGAGACATCAGGGCCATCGGAAACAAAGCCATACTTATAAGAAATGGAGACATGAAGTGGAAGATTGGATGGTTTGCTTCTGTTACGGTACTTTCTGGAAACGTCTTCATTTCACATATAAGCAGGCTTTTGTCACATTACTAAACTTGATCTGATGACCTCTTGCATATTGCTTGTGAGGTCTATGTTTTGTTTTCATCATTATAAAAGGAAGCTTATTTAAACCATGTGAGTGACTTGTAAAAAAAATGCATCCTTGTTATAGGGAAGTCGACTCAGTACAGGTATTTGCTCGTAACAGATTTCTAAATTCTGTCCATATTGGTATAACTCTGCACCTCACAGTTAAGTCTTTTAGTTGCCTAACCTTAACACTACCATGTATAATACCAGAATGTTGTCCTAATCATAACCATAACAATGCCATGTGCAGATACTTTTAAAACGTTGGCATTGGTTGCAAAAAATTCCATTGAACATAATCTGGTGTTAATTAATTGGCAAACTCCGAGATTATAATTGGACCCTTAATTGATGCTTTAATAAAGGCTGGTGCACCGAAAACCAATTACTGTTTATTAGAGAGGGTTAGCATCAAGATGAATATGTACTATGTTGCCTCCTACAGGTGCCTAATTAGTGATCAAGGTGTAAGTCACTCAAAATCATTTCAAAATGATCTTATTTTTAATGTTTACCAATAGTCTCTACTTCAGAATTTACATGAATATTCAAAGTGAACTACACACCTATGACATCTTTCACCTATAATATCAGTTGCAACTGATTATTTTCCCCATTGTTAAAAAGGTAATAACTGTTTCAACACACCAAGGCACACAATATCTGCACGGTTTTTAACACTTGATGCAGGCGTTTGGAACGAGTCGGTGGCAAAAGAGCCATGTCTTTTGTCAAGTGTTTGGGATGAATAAATGTGATAGAAATTTAAACAAAGAGTTTAAGACTGTCTGTGACAACAAAGATGATGCTAAATTTGTGAGATCAAGTTTGTCTTCGGTCCTTTGATTTCAATAAAACCAAGCACACAGAGTGTAAAAATGAGAAAGAGAGACAGGAAAAAGGAAAAGAATAGACATTGAACTGCTGGGGAGAAAATCAAAGAGCATAAGCATAGCTGCTCTTTGTCTCTGAATGGTCTGCTAGACGGAGAAGAGGTGTGTGTGTGTGTGTGTGTGTGTGTGTGTGTGTGTGTGTGTGTGTGTGTGTGTGTGTGTGTGTGTGTGTAGTCCCAGTGTTAGCCTCTCCCTATGGACTACAGGATGACAGTTAGATGAATGATCCCCTCAGACACCAGCTGATTACTTCACATGCAGTCAACACATATGACTGAACAGAGCTGAATGATCAAGTGTCAAAAGACATGTGATGCATATTCATTGTTATGTTTTCTGAAATGTAAGCAAACGAGTAAATTACAAATTAGAGTAGTCTGCTTTGGACCTGGCCTGCTCTGACATTTGTCATGGTTTACAAATCAATAAGATCAAGAGATCAGGGATATTTTGAGTCTAGAAAGCAGAAGATGGGCCACTGGGGAGCTATAATATCAGCACATGATTCCCTCTTTAAACAATGAGCTTTAAAAGCTTCATCAAATTCTGACTCAGTCATAATTTAAAACTTTGACCTTTTCCGGATTGTTCAAGCAATGAAGAAATTAAATCACTCAGTGAAATAGCGAAAGCCTCACATTTAAGCTTGGTCTCTAAGTAGCTTCAGGGTCAGCTATACATTACCTCACACGTATCTCTTCATTGAGAGTTTGGGACTTTTTGAAGTTATTTGGGAGTCTGTCCTGTGATTAATGTGAACAGTTGGTCAATTAGCTCCTAAAATGTATGACTGAGTTTACGGTATAAAAACAAACACTTGATCTAAAGCCGACCTTTCACGAGGGAAACGATTGGTCTTCAGGAAAAGACATGATGAACCGCCTTGTAAGTAACCCTCCTGAATCCTTTAACTAGACAACAGATCCTAATTACCAGATGAATTCCTTCACCTGCATATCGTGTCTCCATCTGGAGAATGTGATAAGGGAGACAGCTGCTGTATGTCGCTATCCAAATATTGTAACAGTTGCTAACTACATCTGCAACCTGACAAAGTTGATCCAGCAGTTGTTTTCACAAAGTGCGCCTGAATACTTTGACGCTTTCGGTGCATATATATATATATACCCTTCTGTGTAGACCAATTAATGTCAATATTATCACATGATTAATACTCTATATCCCATGTAAGGACTTATAACATTGCATTTCATTTCGTTCCTCTACTGCTGCTACAATTTTTCAAACCATCTTAATGAGTAAAGTAAGCCATAACTTTTGTTAGTTTCACGCAAGCATTTATACAATATTAACACAGTAATATAACGTAGATGTTGTGCATTGTGAATGTTTGTATAGTGTATAAACTGGGTTTTAAACGTCACAATATGAGTCTCAAATGATTCCTGACATTACTTTATGTCCATGACTAAAACAACTCTGGACCGGAGAAAACTACTGGTTGTTTTGTGTCTTAAAGCAATCCAATCCAATAATAGTTGTGTTTGTTTATATTCTATTACTCATTTCTATTTAACAAGATCATGCGTCATGGGTATTAAAACATTAAACACAGCACCTAAAAGTGAAATTTTTCAAAAATGTCATCTTCCTTTCTGCACTATCCACTGTAGATAAGAACCCTCTCTTCTTAGAGTCGCATGGCAGGAAGCCAGAAGCAGCACAGATGACAGATGACCTTTATAAGTTAAACTTCAACGTAACTTAAAGCTTTTGGCAATAATTGGAGTCAGACTTGGTCACTATGGACTCAGCTTTATTTATAGAAAGGCCACAATATCATATTATAAATGGGTGGACATAGAAACAGCAAATTTTCCCAAATTGTCTTTTTACTCATGATGACATGATTAGTAAAGGTCGCGGCTCCCCTGTCTTCTAGCTTGGGAGCAAAATGTGTCATGTTATCAGATGTCTTTTGTACCAACTTTATAGAAGTAGCATGTGCACATTTTTTTTAAATTAGACTTGTGCTCTATGTGAAGATAAAAGTCAGGAAAAACGGTACAGTAGTTGAGATTAATAGCCATGTGTAGCGGAGCAGGCGGCACGGCTTAGAGCCAACTATCCCGTCTGCTCATACGGACAGGGCCAACAGCCAATTAAAGACATTGTTCAGGTCTTGGGCCAATTAGAGCCACTGGTCAGCAAGTAAGAAGGATTGGTCAGTACTTTTAGCTCAAAATCCCTTGAATACAGGACATAATGTGGTTACTCTGCTTCACTTATTGCTTATTATGCATATCAGAAAGACTGTGTATAGCAGTATACTGACACTGCATATCACAGCTGTATATCTCAGGTCCACATACGTACCACGTGCACAATATCTGCACACGATGGTCATGTCAAGCTGCCCCCGTTGGCTCACCCTGCTCCGTCCGGTTGTGGTCAAACACAGGTCGAGGCTTTTAGCCAAGAGAAGAGAGGAGAACCATCAGTCAGCCGCTTGAGCCAATAAGACCCTCTGCTCTGCAGCCGGAGCCAGACAGAGGAGGTCAGGCCGGGGTCGGGTGGTCAAGACCGGGGTCAAATGTCAACAGACTCCCTCAGTGACCAGCAGTTATAAATGTCACACACACATGAACACACACACTCTCTAATGACTGGAAACCTTGTCAGGTGACCAGTGACTGTGACTGATTGTCTCTGCTGCCCGGACCTTCATTTAACATATGGCCGGCACTGATTTGAATGAGCGGCTAGTAACGCTGGTTGGAGAGAGCCTCAAACGTCTTCATAATGCACTCAGCATCAGGCTCTTTGTGAGTGTATAACACCCACAGTGTGAGAGATATATATATATACGCGATAACGTGATAGCAGTAAGTACATGCTCACAGAAATCCAAACAAGATAAAAAAAAAAAAGAAGATAAATGGCAATGTACCGTGAAGACAAGGGAAGAGAGTTTGGTTTGATGCTAATCTTTTTCTCCCCTCCTTCAGGTGGCCTCTCTCAATAACACATCACAGATTCAAGCGGCATAAAAGAGCAATCACAGAACAATTTAACCTCTATCCTGCTTCTGTGCTCACACTCTTAGCGTGTGTGTCGCCACAGCAGAAGTGGCAGTAACTGCCAATTCACAAAGCTCCCTCTCGACGAATTCCTCACAAATGATAACTTTCGGGGCCCCCTAGCGATAAAGTAATTTCTCCATCTCTCCTGTCGGGGACTTGGGGGACGGCAGAGGGCTGTGATAATCTCATAAACAGAAGCTGTGTAGATATGGGCCATCTATTATGACCGGGAACAGTAGCGTAGATAGCAGCATTTATTATCGGAGACAGCAGACAATACATTCTCATTCTGTGATACTACTGCTGACAGACACAGAGTGATCCATCTTCACCAACCGAGCGGAGAGAGAGGAGGGACGAGAGAGGTAGCGGCAGATGTGGAGTGAGAGAGGTAGGGAGAGAGAGAAAGAAAGAGAGAGAACGAGAGAGAGAGAAAGAGAAAGATAGAGAGAGGAAGAGAGAGAAAGAGAGGAAGGACAGCGAAGAGACTGAAAGAGAGTGGGACAAAGTTAGTGTGTGTGTGGCGAGGTGCAAAGAGAGCATGTAGAGGAGAATTATTATTGCTCTGGTCTGCATTAGCTCTGCTTCTGTCTGTTGTGGTTATAAATAATCAGACATACTGTATGTATACAAGAGACACTCACACACAGAGGGCCTTTTTCACTGGTTGATATAGCTGACAGGGCACCAGTTTGCTGTTGCCTGAGGCTACAGCTAAATACATTAATAGGTAGATATAGTGGTTTTATTGTCAGACTGTTATTTTACTGCTAATACTAATACTTTAGTATAAACCAACTGCTACCCGGTCCCAGTCTGGCATTCAGTCTGACTGTTTTCTTCCACTGCAGCTGCTGTTTGAAGTGGTGCTCATTAAGCTTTACAGGAATCATATGCACATTTTAAGCACTGTGAGTGCATTGTAATTAATATTAAAGTGTAATCGGAGTGTGTTCTTTTGTTGTAAATTACATGATACTTAGCTTATTGGCAGAATGACCACATAACTCCAAAAAAATGCTTTACAGGTGACAATTATCTGTTGTACAGCAGGGAACACAGTGTCAGCTACACAACTACTAGTATGTATTATGTATCACAATGCTCCTTTAATTAAGTGCTAATTCTCTGGTCAAATAGCCAAATAAAGGGAAGGAAGAAAGGACACACTGGATGTTAGTATTCAAATGCATTTGAAAAACTTTCAGTATTTTATTTTAAAGCGCTGGTGATCTTTAAAAATTAATTCCAAATGTATACTATGACGATAAACCTGTGTCAAAACTAAAGAGCGCAAATGAGCTCCACGAGAGCGCGCAAATCAAACAGCTGAGCGCTTTTACATCACTACGCGAGTAAAATCCCCGCTCACGAGAGCAAAAGTTGCTCTCGCGCGAACAAAAGTCCCTCTCAAAGTTGGAACCTGCTCGCTCTCGAAGCTTTAACCTGCTCGCTCGCGTGTCTGTTACCTGCTCGCGCTCGAGTAGATTTTCTTTTTGACAGTAAGTGGGCGGATCCAGTCACCATCGATCTCTACATCTAATTGGTTACAATCCTTGGCTTCGGATTGGCTGGAATGCATTTCTCACCGGCACACTGGGAACAATGGCGGATGAGAAAACACAACTGAAAGTTGACGTTCTCTGAATACTACTGTTATTGAGTCACAAAATGTAATTTTAGGATGTTTTCAGACGAGAAGTTAGTTATTTAAGCATCAAATCTGTGGTCGGTTTGTCAAGAATCAGCCGACTTAAAAAGATACGCCGAAGGTTTGAGTTCCTGCTGAGGGACCATGAGCTCCGCAGCACCGGGCCGTCAGCGCTCTGATGCCCGCCGAGAGCATCCTGATCCCGGCAGGACTTTTTGAAATGATCCGCTGGCTCCGATTTCTTCGTAGCGGTTAACATGAGATACAATTCGGTTTTGAGGATCTAATGAGCAATCTTTATTAGTTTATTATTTATTCACAGTAACGTTACATCAGTTTGACTGAGGGAAAGGTTAAGATTCATAACTTAAGATTTTAATTTAACTTTTACTTTAAACTACAGCGGTGTCTTATTACTTTTGACCAAATTGTTTGCAATTATATATATATATATATATATATATATATATATATATATATAAAACATAGCTATAAACACAATATATATACAATTATATGTATTTCTGTATTTGTTATTTTGAGTGTGTATGTGTGAGTTTACCGTGTATTGATTCAAGATTCTTTTATTGTCATATGCACAGATAACAGGCAGTTATTCTGTACAATGAAAAGCTTATTTTGCTGGGTCTTCCTAACACACAGAATTACAATAAACTTAAGGCAAAAAATAAGACACAAAATATAGTGACAGTATTGCACAAAATATGTATAAAGTGCACTATGCATTGCTACAATATCCAAGGTATGGCCGTGACATGAAGTCACAGCAGCAGGAAGAAACTGTTTGTCAGTCTCGTAGTATCTCTATTGATATTGTCTTTAATAAGGGATCTGCATGTCATTTAGTTTGTTGCATACGCCTAATAAATACCAAACAGTGTTTCAATGCAGTTAATGTATCTTGGGTGTGTCCAAGTTAAAGAACTATTCAAGAAAGGGTATATTATATCATAGCGCCATCACTTTTAAAACTGTACCCAGGACCCCACGCATAGTACTACTACACCTAGCAGATTCATATAATAGTATAGATACATGGGACGGGTGTAACATAAATAAACACAATATATATAACATTATGTGTATCTGTTTATATATACTTATATAGATACACATATAATTGCAAACAATTTGGTCAAAAGTAATAAGACACCACTGTAGTTTAAAGTAAAAGTTAAATTCAAATCTTAAATTATAAATCTTAACTTTCCCTCAGTCAAACTGATGTAACGTTACTGTGAATAAATAATAAACTAATAAAGATTGCTCGTTAGATCCTCAAAACCGAATTATATCTCATGTTTAACCGCTACAGAGACTCAATAACAGTAGTATTCAGAGAACGTCAACTTTCAGTTGTGTTTTCTCATCCGCCATTGTTCCCAGTGTGCTGGTGAGAAATGCATTCCAGCCAATCCGAAGCCGAGGATTGTAACCAATTAGATGTAGAGATCGATGGTGACTGGATCCGCCCACTTACTGTCAAAAAGAAAATCTACTCCAGCGCGAGCAGGTAACAGACACGCGAGCGAGCAGGTTAAAGCTTCGAGAGCGAGCAGGTTCAAACTTTGAGAGCAACTTTTGCTCGCGTAGTGATGTAAAAGCGCTCGTCAAAGTAAATTACGCGCGCGGCTTTTTGATTTGCGCGCTCTCGTTGAGCTCTTGCGCGCTCTCGTGGAGCTCATTTGCGCTCTCTAGTTTTGGCATTGATTTGCCTCCATAGTATACTAGGACCGTTAAAGCGAACTAATTATATGCATCTCTTGTTTAGTTCGTTCACAAACAAAATTTGAAAACAACAATTGATGGTTTTACAAAAGTGCTATAACTATTCTTTGATGAACAACAGTTTATCCATCCGCCCAGAACTAGAGTCCAGGAAGTCACTGCAAGTGGAACAATTACAGCACAAAACATATCTTAATCCCACAAAATGTTGTTTTTACATTTGTGTTTGTATACAGATTACACTAAAGTAATACAATGTGTTAATTGGTGAGATTGTGTGTTTTTTAACTTTGAAAACAACCGGGCTACAGTATAGCTGCTTCACTCTCCTTCCAGTATTCATGCTAAACTAAGCTAATTGCCCCAAGGCACCTACTTTGATTATCTAACTCTTAGAAAGAAAGTGAATAAGTAAATTTCCCAAAATGGAAAACTATTCTTTTAAAAGGTTTTGGTCCAGGCAGCTTTCAGTGCAGTGTTAGCCCTAACACCCATGGCCACTAGTAAAAAATACACTTTTAATTTATCTCTGCAGGTTTCCAATGCGTGGTGATGTTAGGGAAGACAGGGATGTCTTGGCAGGAAACCTGCATCATCAGAGCGAAGGAGCTGAAAGAAAGAAAGAAATAAACAATAAAACAAGCAGAAACAGAAAGATCATAACAGAGAAGTTGGCAAAGAGATGATAAGGAGTGAGACAGAGTGGGGACGGTGGCTGGAGTCCAGGTGATATCATTATTTGGTTCTCAGATTCTTCCTTTAACTCAGAGGACAGTGGACTATACACACACATAAAGCTGTGGGTTATTAACAGTGTGTAATGGCAGATGAGAAGAGATGCAATTAGAATGAGCCATATGGATGATCATATGGTCATTATATAATTAGCACTATCTTAAAATGGAACTTGCATAAAACAAAAGAAAGTGGTGCTGGATTCACAAATACCTTTTTAAAGAGTTAAATAATTTGATTACATTCTTCTGCACAAACATTGCAGAAGTGGCATTTCAGGAGAAATGTTATTAATCTCTCGCTATCATTCAGAAAGTTAAAATGGTTAAATTGAAAGTGTCACTGACCTCATAGATCCGGCACTGCTTCATCTCTTGCATCCACTGAATCACTTTTACTGATTTAAATGTGATATGAATGCCTCCTGTATACAACCATTATCCTACCAATGCTGCAAGCTAATGGCACATAGTCCATTACCAACTGAGTTAATGTTTAAACAAACAGATAAAAGCTAATTGTGACCACTGAGACAGAGCTGTTTTGTGTTCAAGTAGTAATAAAAAGTAATGAATACATTCTATATCAAGTGATATATTTTGCAATATGATAACTTCTATGACCCCCACTGTTTGGAGTATAGTTTATCCTTCTGTCTTATGTCTATATATGTCTATATATAATGTCTTATTTGTTAGAAATGTGTAAATGAACAACACAGCTTTCGAGAGAAAGTGGTTCAGCATCGAGGGAAAGATGTTGAGGCGGAAGTAAAGATAGTATAGCACAGAGGAAATGTGAAGCGACCTAGGATGGTTTGTATTTTTTATCATAGAAACCTAAACACAATTGACTTTCAACAGTGATGTTCCTGCGCACAGTGGAGCTCTTGCGTCATCGTGATCCATAAAAGGTCACTGCCACACAAAACGCACAACAGCAGCAACATTTTCACACGACCCTCTCCACACACTGGGTGAAACCCTGGAGACAAACCTCACTGCCTGAGTCCCAGAATTAGAAGCAGTCAAGTCCTCACTCTACACTAACCTTAACAGTTCAACTTCTCATAGCTTTCACCAACACATTGATGTAAATGATTTTTTTTTCTGCACGTATTTCCCGCCAAAACCTACTTTCACACCATTCCTGAGGCTGTGCATACTTTATACGTCACGTCTTTGTGTTGGGCAACTTCTGCCACTTCAAATCCTGCAGCCAAGTTAAATACAGCGGCACAGACTAATGTGGTGCCTCAGAGGGATCGTGCACCAGATATCCTGTCTGTTTGGTTTCATAAAGTAGAGACAACATAAAAATAATCTCAGAAAATGGGAAAAGGCCCAACATATATTTTTGAAACATCACATTATAGAGAATATAAAAAAAATATGATCATGTAATGGGTTCACTCCAAGTTCATTTAATTTCTTCATAACAGAAGTGTGTTTGTAAACTGTTTGCCCTCTGGAGGCATATAAAGTTGATTTAGCAGTATTGACAAAACATGAGCACATTTGAACAGTAGAGCGTTAGAATAGTAATGTGTTGTCCTGCTGATGAAACATCAGGAGGCTACGGATGCTACAGCACCGCCTCAGGGATACAAACTCTGAACAGGCATTTGTGGCGTGCACATGTCCTGCGGGCTGGTTACGTGTATCTGTGATCATGTGAGCATGTATGTGTGTGTGTGTGTGTGTGTGTGTGAACATGTGTGTATGAGTTACTGCGTGTGCCTGACAGATTGCTTGTGCGTGAGATAAAAAAAAAAACATCTAAGCCACAATTGTGGTGTGGATGGAATGAAAGAAAGACATCTCTGATGATATTGGAAACCCTCAGAGTGAAAGAAGAGGAGGAGGAGGAGGAGGAGGAGGAGGAGGAGGAAGAGGAGGAGGAGGAGAAGGGCGCTGAGCCTCCGAATCCACTGAGAGGATTCTTGCACAATGCTGGCTTCTTTTACTGATTTTCAATAAAGAAATATATCTGATCCATGTTACCAACAACACCGAGGGCTGTGAATAGTTTATTGTTCAGAGCATCGGCTAGAAGTTAAACAATATTTTGTGTTTCAGTAGTTCTTACCTGCAATAATCCGTTTTAAGAACACAAACGTATTATACTCTTTTAAGTTGAAGTGGTACATGTGTGAGGAAACAGTTGCCTATTTACCAACACGTCCTCCTAATTAAATGACAAACGACACATAGAAGTGTTTTCTGATCTGACCCCCCATTGGGCAGGACGACGTCATTTGTCTGTGCCTCCCAAATGAGTGCATCAGCATCAGCTAATAGGGTTCCTTTAAATAAACAAATAGACTAGGAGAGGAGAGTGAGGGAACCGAAACAGCCACAATAAAAAACTACACAATGAGCTGAAAGATGCTAACATGCTCAGTTGAGCTGAAGCGGTCTGCAGTCAGGTGGTAATTCTCTGTGGGTTCATCACTTTTACATGTGCTAATAGTCATTTCATTTTAATTTTTTTTATTTGAAACAATATTGATTACTGCAGCTTATGTTCAGGATTTGTTTACTTTTTGAAAGCTATTTTTATTGAGGTAAAGACACACTTGCCCTGATTTTACATGAATTGTTGGCTGCGGCACAAACTCCCTCGTGCTTTGTGGTCATGTGATCCAGTCCTGGAACAAACAAAACCTAAAAACATCTACCTGATGCTGCAGTGACTGCCTTTGTACTTTACATGAATGCAAGCTAAATAAGTAATGTCAATTTCAAAGCCATAGCTTGCATTTTCATACACAGACTGAGACTCTGCGCGCGTGTGTGTGTGTAGCGGCATATTTTGCTTTCAAATATGTAATTATTTGCGTTATGTGCTTGATCTTGCCATTTAAAGGGTACACAGAGAGTAGGAATGGATAGAAAATAAAAGGAGCAGTGAATGCTACAATACGTTCTTTAGTGTCTTGTTAAAAGCCGTGGATAGAATCGATTATTCTGACCCTTCTCAACATGTTGCTCTTCTAAATATTGACTAAAGTGTTTAATCTTCCATCTTTCTCTTCTATGCTCCAAATCACTGAATAAGTGTCCCAATCTGTAAAACAAATAGAAATCTTACCTTGAACATTCCCATAACCCTTTCACTTACTTTATCTCTGTCCCTCATCCATTCTTTCATTTTTCCTTCCGTCCCACCCCTTCACTTATCGGTGTTTCCGAAATATGTCTCTCTTTATCACATGCGACATCACAGGATAGGCCTGTCTGAAGCAGGTAATGATTTTTTGGTTCTTATTTCTGCGTTGAGAGGGATCAGAGTAGTGCTGGTTATCAGGTCATTTATTACCCTGCCAGCTCGCCACTCAGCTGTCTGGGTAAATGCAATCTCTCTTGATTCACACAATTACCCCAAGATAGAGCGGGGGAGAGAAATATCTATAGCAATGGGTCAGAGAGAGTTTAGTGCTTCTCCAACCGACTAGACCTGCAGTTTCTTCGTGCACGAGGGTTGTTTGTTTGTGTGAATATGTGTGATGCTCATCTCCTACAGCAGAAATAAATGCCAGGGGCATTAATCTACATCCTACTTTGCAAACTGCGAGATCTTCTGTTATAGATCCATTATGAACGTATAACAAATGCATTACACATTCTTAACTGGAGCTCACTCCCGAAAGAGCAAAGCAATCCCATATTTCTTCCAGATTCATTTAACTAATGAAGCATTACATTGTTTTTCTAAACACACTGCCAACATGTTTCACAATACAGCATGTTCTCTGGGTCAACCAATGACAGTACAAATAATAATTATAATAACAACAATAATAATATTTATGGTCCACATAGTGGAGTACTCAGAATAATGTAAATTTTTACTCTTCCATGACAATTTAACAATCATATGTTAATGAAGACGGTGTGATACTGTGGAAAGCTCCAGAGCAAGTGAGTTGCAGTAAATCAGATTTTCTTTTCTTTTTGTATATATCTTCTTAAAACTGAGAATGAAAACATAGTTGACACCCAATATGAAGATGATATATTCCAGATGTAAGGCACCTGCAGTTTGTATTTTGTACCTCCTCCCCTCTGCTCTGTTTTGGGACACTCTATCCTGTGCTAATGCACGCTGCATTCTGTTTCACCAGTACAGCCGAAGTCATCAAAAACTGCAAAGAAACAGGCCACATTTCTCCCCTAGCCCAGCACTTCTGCGTGTGTCTGCAAGTGTGCGTGTGTGTGTGTGTATGTGCATATGTCTTTGTGTGTGTGTGTGTGTGTGTGTGTGTGTGGCTGATGAGAAAAGCTGCTCAGCAATATTTAGCGTTACTGCGACAGAACAGCTTTAGGACAGAACAGAACTCGGCTCACCTTCAGAAGAGACGAAATGAGAGTCAAAGAGACAGAAATATATTTTGACTTTTGATGCTGCTTCATGAAACATTGTGCTTTAAGTGAGAGGAAAAAAATCTCAATGCCAAACACTAAAAACACCTGCATTTGCTCACACGCGTACCACTCACCTCTGAGAGAGAACAAGAGTGGTGAGAACGAGACAACCTTTTGTGGCCAGAAACACACATTTGAATGTGGCCTTGCATTGTCCAGAAACAACAGCAGCAACAACACAAATAATTATGACACTCTTCAAAACGATTTGTTACTTATCTGGATTACATGTAAATTGTGACCTCAGCTTCTGCATCATGGATTTTGTTTTCACTATGAAAAAAAACACCTTTAAATACTGCAGTTATTTAAGTCACTATGTGTGATAATGAGTCGTAACTCTAAAAGCACTATGTGTTACTCTAGCAAACCATGGGGCATTTGTCTGTGCATGTGTTCATTTTGGGTTGTAAAGCAGCAGATGCCTGCCCGTCACATGCACCATGCACCTTACACACACCCACGTCCACTGACACTCGCACACACACACACACACACACACACACACACACACACACACACACACACACACACACACACACACACACACACACACACACACACACACACACACAGACCAGCTGGGCAGCGGCTCGGTGTTCGGTGTACAACACACATGTCGGCCTTCAACGTGGCACAGCATCAATTAAACTAAACAGGACATCTATCACAGCTAACCTTGCGGCATGCACACACACACACACACACACACACACACACACACACACACACACACACACACACACACACACACACACACACACACACACACACACACACACACACACACACACACACACACACATAATGTTACATTCATGAAATACCAAGTGAAGTACATTTTATTCTCATAGAACAAATCCTAAATCAGATAATAAATACAACATTTTCTATCCTTTGACCGCTGTTTCAGAAATGGAGGAGCTCCCTGAGAAAACCCTAAAATATCTTAGCCATAACCCCTCACTTAACATCAAATCATCATGTGTGACATTTAGTTCTACTGTCACTGTCAATTTTGTTCTACAGTTTAGCTTTAGGAGCTGTTTGACGATGATGGACATCGTAGGAGTGACTTTTGTTTCAATCATTGATATAAAGAGTATAATATATAATTACTTATATTCAGTCAAAATTTAACAAATTGACCAGAATTAAATAATACAATTGGCAAATCTGCATTTGTTTAGCATACCTTTTTGCGTTGCTCACACGAAGGCCTGCTGACAAAATAAAAAATGTTTCCGTTAGTCCCAAAAATAAAGGGAGGCGCTGCGAGCAAAGTGTGAGGACGACACGAACAAGAGCACACCCAGAGCTTTCCCCTTTTGGCTGCAATTTACACTCAAGTGAGCTGCGGTGAAATATTGTCCCTTCCATCTTTAGAAATGACTTTCACATCCTCATTCTGATAGCAACGTAACGAGTGACTCGCTGTCAGTTTGGTGCTTCGTCTTTGCTGGTAGAATAGATCGAATGGTAGAATGATATGATAACATACTGTAGGACACTTTTTAGTAGATGGATATCTATATTTACAGTATGTTTGTGCAAGCCTGAGTTTGTGTGCAGAGACCCATCTGTGTGTATGCTGGATGTGTGTGTGTGTGTGTGTGTGTGTGTGTGTGTGTGTGTGTGTGTGTGTGTGTGTGTGTGTGTGTGTGTGCGTGTTCACATGACCTCTAATGATGATGAAATATGTTGTTAATGTTATGGGTTATTTTTGTCAACTGACAGTTGTTGTAGATGTGGTTGAATTGTGTGTGTGTGTGTGTGTGTGTGTGTGTGTGTGTGTGTGTGTGTGTGTGTGTGTGTGTGTTTAATTGGACCTCCCTGAGCCAGTCTTCAGGTGATGGAACTCATCTGTTATCTCCTGATTAAGGACAACAGATGGACTGGTATCACAGCACACACACACACACACACACACACACACACACACACACACACACACACACACACACACACACACACACACACACACAAATAATACATTCAGTCATGAGTCATCTCTACACACATACATATTGTACAAGTCATATGGCCTGTAATCAATACTAAATACACACAGTGGAAATTAATCCGTCCCTTAGATATCCATGCATCAAGCTCAAATGACCCAGATGCCTTTGGCCTTCATCACCACAACACTTATCTTCTTCATAGCCAATGCAACACAACATCTCCACTTTCCTTCCTCATCGGTTTGACTCACAGAGATACGGCAAGACCCAGTGAGATTAAAAAGAGAAGATTTGACTGAAAACTAACAAGGGATAGAAATCGCCTTTCCTATTACAAAATGAGTGAGGTCTGACAACGACTCTAAATATTAAAAATACTTAATATCTAATTAATGACACACTGCATTAACTTCTATAATAGTACACATTGCATCTTTATTTTTTGAAAAAAAAAAAAGATTTGCTTCAAGAGTTCAAATGTAATGAATAATTTAATTTCCCCATATTGTCTAATTTCTACAGATTCTGAGTCATTAAGTAGTGAGAATCCACTAAACAAATGAGTTTCTGCAACACCAAACCCAATTAGCTCCAATAAACTCTGGTGTTTAGTCGAGTTCATACGACAAACTCTTCCATTAATACTTGATCTTTAAGTGTTTTTTTCAAGTGTCATTCCCATAACCTTTCACAGGTGTTCAGCAACCTTCTCACAGCCCACACACCTGAGTCAGTGTGTCCTTCAGTATACCTACTTCATTAAAACACAGCAATACGTTCTAATCACAGCTCAGTAATGTGTCCTTTCACACCTTGGGACTAATTATGTATACACTGTCATTCTGGGTCTCAAACTGATAAAGTGATACAGATTATGAGACATTTACAACCTGCAAGTATCATTTTTAAGGTTCCAAGCTGCAGTTCTCATAAATATCAAACTTGACAATACGGTTTTAGATGGGCTAAGACATTTATTTTTCAAGTTTGTAGTCAACTGATATTATTAAACTTGGGAGACTGTGTGTGGAGAGAGTGAGGTTGAATTAAGAAACGTCTACTCAGCAGATGATTCATTCAAATTATCTTTGTTTTCATTACATAATATCGACACAGAGCACCTAAAATCTGTGATCTTGTAAAACTTGCCGGTGAACCCAATGTGACCCTGGAGCAGATACTACTCAACTCCCATATTAATCTGGCAGTCACTGTAAAACACTCCATTTGGTCTACACCCATTTGCCTTCGGGGCCACATTAATGATAATTAGAGGCTCTCAGCATGAGAGTTAATATCCCCCCATATAATCCATGTCATCGTGAAAAAAGAAAAGAAAAGACAGAATATGCTTAGCAGGTGATAAAAGAAGAGGACAACTAAAAAAGAAGAAAGATAATGCACAAGAGACAATATTTAAAATCAGTGTTACATGATAGCTGAGGCAAATCGATGATTGCTTTAAAACAAACCAAAAAAAACGTAAACATAACTATTTCCATTCTTATCTCCCCAAAACATGGTGACACACACACACACACACACACACACACACACACACACACACACACACACACACACACACACACACACACACACACACACACTCAAAAAAGGAAGCAAGATAGAGAGAGGAAGGAGGGAGAAGTAGAATGAAAGACAGAGAAAGAAAGAGAAAGAGGGGGGTGATAACAGCTTCAATAAATCATCCGGGCCAGTCGCCCCTCCCCAGGGATGTGGGATGGATTAAATTAAGCACTCCCTCTACCCGTGTGTATATCCATCCCTCTCTCTCTCTCTCTCTCTCTCTCTCTCTCTCTCTCGCTCTCTCTCTCTCGCGCGCGCGCACGCAGTATAAATGCCAACAGCTGATCGCGAGACGGCACACTCACTGGAACACCTCGCGGACGCTGCAGAGAGAGTGTGTGTGTGTGTGTGAGAGAGAGAGAGACCGAGGGGAAGAGAGAGAAGAGAGAGAGAGAAGAGAGAGGGATACAGAACGAGAAAGAGGGGACGCTGTTGATCCATTCATTCGCCCGCAGGGAGTGTTATTGTGTGCGTGTTTCTTTTTTTTTTTACCGGCTTGAGTAGTCATCATTAACTGGAATTAAGGACTATTTCTGCACCAAAGAGGGAAGTGTCCGAGATTTTTCTTTTTGAAAAGCTTCCAATAATCTTCCTCTCTCTCTCCCCCCCCCCCCCCCCCCCCCTTATGTTCTTCGCATCCCTCCCTCCTTCTCCATCTCCTCTTCCTCTTCTTTAAAGGGGCCTCCCACCGCTTGTTATATTGTTTTATTTTATTTTTGACAGCTCACGAGCCTCTGTGCTCCCCCCCCCCTCCCCCCCCCTGGTCTGCTGCGTGCTCGCGAGCAGAGTGCGCGAGGAACCCCCCGGGGGGAGCTGTCCGGTGCTGAAGTTGAATTTCTCACCCTCTCCGCACAAGGACTAACCGCAGGGAGACGGAACACAAGAAGAGAAATAATAACTGAGCCGGGGTTGAAACGTAAAACTATTTTTTTTTTACCGGATCCGCTCGCAGCCGCGCTTCCTCCAAAACCTGAAGACAGTCGTCCTCCGACTCGCCCGTCCTGCTGGTGTGTGACGGGTTGAATCAGCACGCTGGCCAGGCCGTCGGGACACGGCTGTGTTTGTGAGAGTGTGTCGTTGTGTTTGTGAGCGTGTCGCACCACCATGCCAAGGTCTTTCCTGGTGAAAAAGGTGAAACTAGATGATTACGCCGCAGCAGATTTGGGGAACGTCTACCGGCACAGGACAGACCTCAGCCTGCGGCTGCATGACAAAGGTAGGTCACGCCGCCGACACAGCGAGCACGAACAGTAACAGGTGTCTCAAAAACAAGTCCGTCTGACGGAGGAGGAGGAGGAGGAGGGTGACAGGCAGGGAGGGAGCCTAATGCTGTTTCCCAAAAATAAGGCTTTAGCTTTGAGACTAAGAGGTGAAACGACCAGTTGGGTCCTGGTGGGATTCTCTGTGATTGATCACAACAGTTGATATAGACCTGCAACTCTCATCAACACAGTATTTATAAAGCGTATCCTATTTCAGCTTATTTGCAGCTCGTATCGCGTCTGTTCTTATAATATCCTGTAATAGTTTTACATTAATCTGGTGTATCTGTGGCCTTTTCCATTTGAAACGCATTAGTGTTGTTGCCACCTGCAGGGGGGTGTGGGTGTACTTCAAGCAGATAAGGAGCCTAGAATCATTGATTACAGAACAACGGCATACAGCTCAGAGTTATCACATAGTTGTTACCTTTGTGATGGATAATGAAAGCTTCAAAGCCCCGCACTACCATAATAAGTCATTCTACATGACTGTAGAGAATTAAAACACTGAAGGGCTGCCAATATCAACAATCACTACATCCGGCTCTGTGATGCCACCCACTGTATTTACTGGGAGGATTTAAGCTAAAGCATGCAGGCTTGATTTAAACGTTTGGTGGGCTGTAGTTCCGTTGCCACTGGAGCAGAAAGGTCAGTTGAGAATCAACTAAATCCAGTGCGTCCCATGTTTCATTGATTTTGGCTCATAGTCAACTGGGACTTTCCCTCCCTACGCAGGCTAAGTAAGGTTAAGAGATAAAGACGGTCGGTGTTTATTAATATCTGGTCTATTTTTTACTTGTTTTTGGGGGAATTAACAATGGCCTTAGTGTGATGCTTCGTGTCACATGACATTGACGACTTCATTGTATCCTGTAGGTTTGGTGTAGATGTTTTATACAGACAATAAACTGACAACACAGAGTGAGACTTTATTTTCGATCACAGTTTATATCATTTAAAAAACATTATGATATCATTCCCCAACCGCCTCCAGGTGCAGCACAAATAAGCCACAGTCTAGTTCTTCTTTATGCAACACTGCTGTGGCCGGAAACATTACCACCAGAGGCCCAGTCCATGAGTGTTCGTGATATTTTTTAATCAAAAATGATCCTCGTCACCGGGTCCTCACTCTGCATGGGGTTTTGTGTGTGCTCCGTGTTCAGGTATGGCTGTCCCATTTTTGCAGTGTCGGCAGATTTTTGCGGGACGACATCTCACAGAGACTGAAGATTGTTTATTTTAATACATGCATGTGTATGCATATAACAGCTGCCACAAGGCCACATTGTCACACCCCCTCAAAAGCAGAATTGACGTTCCTGACTACTCTTCTCCCTTTACAGTCCCTGATGAACTGTTGCATATAGGCAACAGATTCTGAATGGAAGTCTCATTTTTATTTAAATAAAGTACTGATCTCAAACATTTTCTGTTCATACAGAGATTTATTGTTCCAATCTGAGCAAATTCTTAAGGCCTTGTTTGGTATTTTTATGCTTACTGCGCTGTCTCTTTCCTTATAGTGACATTATAAATGTACTCTTCAGGCATAACAAAGCAAGGCCCCATTGCAGTTATGTGATTCATTGTTCAGTGCTGCCTCTTTGCTCCTGCAGCTGTGGACTTCCTCGCATCCTGTAACTGTGTGACATTTTACACACACACACAAAAACTTTCCCTCTGCCATGCAAATTCAGCCACTGTATTGCTTCCACCCCAATGTCATTGGCACGTTGTTGCACATCAACATGTGTATTCCGTCTGCAGTCTTGCCTGCATTTCACGGCTCGTGGAGCAAAAAGCTGTCAGTGGTGTATTTATAATGTTGAGGTTAACAAGCCCTGCCTGGCTTGACACATGATCTGCCACCTCAGCAGCACCGTGCAACGTTGCCTGTCCCAGCCACCTTTTGTCTCCATCCCTAACATCTGATGGCAACAGCTTAATGCAGCTTCTACATACCGTGCTGCACAGGCACTACCCACAACATCACATTAGGAGCAAGTCTCTGCTTGAGCGAACAGGCTTTTGGAATAATTTATATCCCACCCGTGTTCTGTGCGTTGTGTGTGATGCACTGTGTATTCAGATGGGACGCGATATGTAGTAGCCGTGCGGTGTCACTTAGAGCGAGTTGCTTCCGCATCTTACCCCAAATCCTCTGGGAGATTGGATTCATTTTAAGAATATTAATTTCTTAAAAGGAGGAAAAAATAACTATTTCCCCCTCCTTTTTTTCATCTTTTGAAGATGCATAAGATGAACTTCACATGTTTGTCCTTCCTTATGTCTAAGTAGTCACAACAAGTGTCCCTTTACATCGTACATATTTAACAAACACATACAAACACAAAAAAGGTGTAGGCATTTGGAATGGGTTGTATATATGATCTCTGTTTAATAAAATCATTTACGTTGTTATTGCATGCAGTGCCACAGGTTGTTTTTATGGATGCCTGTTCGGGAACAGTGTAGTCTGCACTGAAGCTATTGGCACATTGTGTTTACCAAGGCTGTATCGTCACACTAATGATAGTTTCAAAGTCAAAATGCATGTGTGTGTTTAACAAAATATGTTGAATGATCAAACTAAATAAAAAGTAAATGAGCGGAAAACAACACGTGTGTTGACCCAACTGCAAAAGAGGGAATCAAATCTAAAGGTATTTTATATTGTGAGTAAATATGCTAGTCAGTATGTATTCATGTACTTCATGTATGATGCCTGTGAAAAACATATGTCACATGTGAAAGAATCTTTTACCGTTTTATCAAGAGGGAGTAGTCCTCATCGAACCGGCTCATATATATCTTTACTGTTTTAGAATGAGCTTCAGTGACTGTACTTTGCCCAAAAGGCTTGTCATGCAACTGTTAAACCCCTTGATCTATAAAAAAGCCACTGCGCTGCTGCCTGCACTGACTGAGACTGTTCAGCAGCCTTGCTGTCACTGTGCCATCGACCTGCACCACACTGGATCTGTCCGTGGTGCTGATGCTCATTTTCACAGCCTAAATCAGCTTTCTCAAGTTCAGGGTCAGCCTGTGTGCATTTATCTTCCTCGGAGGAAGTGTTTAAACTGCAACCTTTGAGAACTGAGAGGTAGTATAGTGCTGGATTAGCTCAGGACTCATACTGCAGGCTTTTCTTTTCACAGTCCACTGCGGGCCACAGGTGTGCAGGGGAGAGACAGATGTTCTGTGTTACAATACGCCAATTCTGACTTTCACATATGTCTTAAGTTGTTCAAAATAGTTACAGCTGCTGCTGCTGCTGCTGCTTTACTCGTTGTGATACTTCTTATGCAGGGTAAATGCATTGAATTGGACTTGGCCATAGTTGCTGCAATATTGCTCCAGGGCAGGTACATGCTGAAGGGTTGTGCCTACCACAGTGTTCTGTATACTTTTACACCTGACAGGTGGAAGCTTACATTCAGAGTGAGAGGAGGACCAAAACACTCAAAACAGTGAGTGGGGTTAAATCTAACTGGAACCTTCGGTTTCACCTATTGCATTGCCATCTTTACTTTTCTGCCATTTCAGTTGAAAGGAAAAAAAAAATGCATCCTGTTCTCCACACATTCAAAACTGTTCCGACTGTCATGTCAGCGTTCGTGTTCATACATAGCACTTAGTGAACGGCTTAATGGTGTCTCTACCTACAACATACAAGTTACTGGTTGAGTGAACAACCTGTTTGCAATATACATGTCCACTCATCATTTCTATGTTGTGTTTCATAATAAATGCAGTCAAATGGGTTGCAGGAGCAGAACAACACACCATACAGCTGTATACGTCGAGCTGTATGTCACTAATGGTGTAGCTGTTCACATTACTGAATAAGCACTTATTCAATTCCACCAATTTAGACTGTGTAATGGTGTCAGTATACCGAATCTCTGCATTACTCTCTCTGTGAAGAAGGATAAGCTTGAAAAAAAAGGACTATCTGATTTCACTCTGTTTTTCCTGTCCAGCTGGTTACAACAGTTTAATGGCGTTAATCCAAACTTTCCCCCTGTTGTGTCCCTGTTAGACGGACATGTGCGGTTGAGAGTGTCTGCAGACCAGTGTCTGAGTGTCCGACTGGTATATCGACCGTGGGTCTCTGGTGTGTCTGGGGGCGATGTCTGTGCCTGTGACCCTCTTTGCTTCTTAAGATCATTTTAATTGAGCAAATCTACCATATATCAAGATATGGCACGGTTACATCAAGGACAAATACTTTTATCTGGATCTGTATTACTTTTATTCCCATGTCTCTGTGTGAAACCATTTTTATATTAACTTCCATAACCTAACACTGTTTTCTTTGTTCCTTGTCAGCTGGATACATCAGTGACTACATCAGCCCTGTTGTGTACGATGGTGAGAGTGACGGTGGGATCAAAGTGCCCTCCCCAGACCCCCTTTACGATGGTATCCACAGTGACTACGGGGCCCCTGACTCCGAGTCCCCTGACAGTCCTAGTTCCGAAACCACTGACGGCTACATCAACGGAGATGCTGCCGTGAGTGAGGGTTACACAGTCGATGCCTTCTTCATCACCGATGGCCGCTCGAGGAGGAAAGCTATCAGCAGTCCCAGGGCCATCCAGAGGCACACCTGCAACGAGTGCGGCAAAACCTACGCCACGTCTTCCAACCTGAGCCGGCACAAACAGACACACCGCTCGCTGGACAGCAAGCTGGCAAAGAAATGTCCCACCTGCAGCAAGGTGTACGTGTCCATGCCCGCCATGGCCATGCACCTGCTCACTCACGACCTCAAGCACAAGTGCAACGTCTGTTCAAAAGCGTTCAGTCGACCCTGGCTTTTACAGGGCCACATGCGCTCTCACACAGGCGAGAAGCCTTTCGGCTGCGCCCACTGCGGGAAGGCCTTTGCAGACCGCTCCAACCTGCGCGCTCACATGCAGACCCACTCGGCCTTCAAGCACTTCAAGTGTAAACGCTGCAACAAGACCTTCGCGCTCAAGAGTTACCTGAACAAGCACTACGAGTCTGCCTGTTTCAAAGGCCCCTTCTCTCCTCTCGGCCCCCTAGATGCATGACCCCCTGCATAGATAAAACAGACAAAACTGCAGACATAAATTACCATTATCCTTACAGACTGAACTGCAGTCACAAACAATCTATTTTTGGTCAGAATGTGACCTTGCTCTCCCTCCTCCCCTCTCCCTCCCCTCCCCCCCACCCACCTTGCTTTCCCCCGGAGCCTGTCCATAATGAAGACGATAGCACAATTTTTCTCCTTGAGATTTGCCCACTGATCTAGGATTTAACTGATCTACGCATGCACTTCCTCAAAAACTCACCACCTCCTCCTTCTCTGACTGTTCTGGATGGAGACAATACTACTTACACGGCTTCCTTCTGGCATTCAGAGACAGTACGGCATCCTATATTTTGAGACACTGATGATGATGACGAGGATGACAACAAAGACAATAGTAAGCCTATAGCTACTGGGTTCCTCCCTGCACTGAAAAGCAGTGAAAGAGTTTTTTTTCTAGGGGAATAATAGTAATAATTATAGTAATAATAATGATGATAATAATAATGTTCTGCTGCACCAAGTGACCATATTCTCTCCACTACTGAGGTACAAATACTATTTATTTACTTATTTTCGCATTTTTTTTCTTCTTTTTTATCTGTTGTATGTTTATACTTGATTTGATGATAATGAAATGATACCGTTAACTTATTTGTTGCACTTTAATTTCTTTATATGTATGTAGGATGATTGCCAACCTCTTTCTATCAGTACAGGCCAAAGCATTTGTCACTTTTTTTTGGTACTATTTTTCTTAATATGTTGTTTACCTTTTTTTTCTTATTAACGTTATTGCATGCAAAAAAAAAGAAAAAAGAAAAGAAATCTATGCCAACATCATAAAAGCTTATGATTTTTGCCAAATTCCTATAGATAGAACCTGAGGGCAATATTTTTCTCTTGGAGCCTCCGTAGGACTCTTTAAAAGCAATAATCACCTAATGCATGGTATTTTATGAAGAAGTTATGAAGTATTACCATACTGTATAGCAGTTAAAATCAGGTATGTTTTACTTCACCTATAGTCATGAACAGAAGAATACTAATATTACAGACATCAGGGAACTTGCCAATGTAGTGTTAGAGAAACAAAAAGAAAAGTCCTGTCTTTCCTCTCTTGTTATGCACTGCCTGCCTCTTAGTGAGTAGAACTAATGTAGGATGTAGGCTAGAGAGGCTGGGATCAGCTGCCTGCTGGGTGTGAGGCCTATTGTAGGACTATAACGCCGACAGACCCGTGCTTGGCTAATTCTAGCATGAAATAAGCCCGCTAACAATGACCAGGGGAGGCCCAACTGAGGCCTCTCACCATTTTACTCAGATTGGATCATTGGCCATTCATGATAGTTCAATGGTTTATAAAGGGTCTGGGATGTTAAAATGGGACCTGTTGAAAGAAATGATAAAATAAGGTTAATACAGAAATCAGATCGGAGAATTGTACAACGAGATGTGCACCATCCCAATATGAAAGTAAGCATACGGTACCTAGACACTCTGTAGGATTTCAATAGAAAGTCAAAGTTTAGTCAATGCAGTCCATTGTTGAAGTTAGACCAATGTCGACTTTAAATGCAATGCATTATTTAACTACCCCTCCGGTGCACTTCCAAACCATAAAGCGTGCATTCTTAAACCACAGAAAAAGCATGCACTTTAGCTGGATGGTCCGATTGCAGCTGTTACAGTCCAATAGATGCATTAGGCCAAGTCCTGATTATTCGTCCAAGTCCTGATTATTCTGCAGCAGGCCCCAGTAGGCCCCATTTAGCCCTACAGGGCCGACTATAGGCTAACTCTACGAGTGATGTACCTACCGACAGGCTAACTCTCATTAACCTAAACCCACAGATAACCTTTTATATAGGTGGCCAATACCAGTGTTGCTGAACCCAGTTCTCTGCAGCTCAGAAACCTTTTCTACAGACTCATGGAGCTTCCTGAGAGACAGACTGACACAGATCTGCACAAAACATGAAGTGTTTGTTTATATGACATATGTATTAATTGTGACTTTGCATAGAAACACATGAGCACAAGTGCATCAGTTCATGCACACACAAGCAAGCACACAGTGCCTGCTGATGAGCCGTGTGAGCGATGGAGAATCTGTCTACAGTCAAGCTTCCAACAATTGAAAAGAAATTGGTTTAATATTCAGATGTGAATCCCTGACAAAGGAAGTTTTGATAATTGCAATGCATCCTCAGGCATGAGATTCCTGATATCCAACACCATTTAGGGTTTTAGGGACAAAAGGAGAGTCTGCACTGATACATGGAGCGATTATCTAATTTCATTTACATCTCAGAGATAAAGTTAAAGGACCTGTATGAAATCCAAGGCTGTCAGATCTGCTCTGAAGTCAAAAAGTCAACACTTTGTTTTGAAAGTCTTGGGTTGCAGGAGTCGATACAATCTTTAAGTCTTTCACAAAGCAGCTCACAAGTCAGTGAGAAAGAGGCAGTTTTTGTTGTGAGTGGAGCAACATCAGTGTGTGAGTCAGCACATTACAGGTCTTATCTCTCTTCTTGATGTGTGAACTAGATTTGAGCTGCAATAACTTGAATTCTATCAGACGATTAGTTACAGAGCTTTAATGTTCAGGGCTAAATTGTTTTTCTTTTTAGCAGTGATATTAAACCCTTTGTCAAAATACTCACAGCAACTACACATATGAGTCGTTAAAAAACATTACATTTGGTGCTTTAATCCCAGATCAAAAGCACAAGTTTGGCAAAGAAAACCGCAGCATTACGATATGTCTCAATACATTTGGGGGAAATCGACCCATGGTAGAGATATAAATAAGAATATGCTATTATTTTAACCACCAACTCTAAAATCTTATTATAATCATTTCCATCTGAATGAGAAAAACAGTAATAACACAATTTATATTACCAACAAACACTAGAGTCTCTCTGACAGCTCTCTGTTTATGCATCACAAATTGTATTTGTGTTTTAAAACTCTGCAACTTTGCACTGCAGCCTAAACGTCTTAAGGGTATTAGGCTGAAGTTGTTGTTGGGTGGCTGTCTGGTGGTTTTGAGACAGAAAAGCTGTGTGTGTGCGTCTGTCTGACTGCGTGTCTGTCTCTGGGTGAGCTCCAGGTCTGTTCTCTCGAAGCACTTCCATTTTAGTCATCTCCACCTTAAAGAAAGTAGCACAATGAAACTAACTAGAATTCAGGTAGAGAAGAATTAAAAACCTTGTACTAGCTTGACCTCTCTTCTTTTTTTGTATTTCCAAGTTACAGAATGATGATAACCTAAATAATAATTTATTGCAGGAGGGTTTGTAAAGAATCCTTTGGATTGAGACATTTTTACTGCTGTATAGTGATATCTAACACACCTTATTCTCAAGAGGTTTGACTCTCTGTTGCAGAGACAGGATCTCCTGGGTTTTGTGAGCCAGAATTCAGACAATGTAAGCACAATGAACACAAAGCATTTTGTGGCACTTCATAATAAAGAATACTCTTAACCAACCAGGGCAGTTGTCATAGTTGTGTGTCTTTTCTTGTTTTGATAAAGCCCTCTGTAAATCACAGTGAATACACACAAAGAAAATAGGAGCATTGGACTGTAGCTGCTATGCTGCTCTTGAGTCGTGAGTAACATTGTTTTTCATTCCTTTTAATCTTTTTTGAACCTGACCATGTACCTTCTGTTTCAGTAGCTTTTAAAGCAATTCATGTGGATAAAGTGTGTTTACCTTTAAGTCAGAAGAGCGTTCATTTACATAGCATAACACTCAACTCTGCACTCCACAGCCCATACTTTGTATTAGCTTAGTCAATATTGTATGTTTAAAGAGGGACTGGGCAAACACTGGTGCACAGTGTGTTCATTAGCAGTCTTTAGGATGGAAGCTATCAACCAGTAATGGGTTGCCTGGATGGCTAAATACAGCTGTTTGTTCATTGCATATGTGGACATTTAGCAGTGGTTTAAGCCCCTTTGTTTCAAATATAAGGTATTCCTCTATAAACTTAAATATTGAACAAAGAAAAAAAGGTAGTTTTAACTTGTAATCTTCTATTTTGTCACATCGTCTAGAGTCTAGATTCTATACTACCACTGCTGTTCAACTGCGGCTCAATACACTAAACACAAAGAATAGATCTTTCTACATACATATACTACACAATGCACACATTGGATAGAACCAAATAAGGGGGTGATAACGTAGAAAGACTTAGAAAATGTATTAATCTAATTTATTTTCCTCAATAACAACAATAAAGATAGGGAACAAAAGGCCCTGATGATGCTTCTGCTTACTGACAGACGGTCACATTATTGTTGTATAGAAACAATAATGCATGTAGAAAGCATATAGAAAGATAGCAGAGGTGCTCTGTGAGACTGCGGCTCTGTAGGCTTCCGCTGACATTGCAGACACGCAGCACGGGAAACTGACCAACCTTTATCTTGCAATGACTTTGAATTAAAGGTGACCTGGACAGGCATCGTTTCAGCTGGACCTCACCTCAGAGCAACAACTTTGTGTGTAATTGGCAATTTGGAAGAAGCTATCTTGCTAGTTATTGAGCAATTTGACAACTTTCTGTAAAAGTACACAACCTATACCTAATGATGTCTCCTGTGTATTTCTTCACTTTTATCGTCACCAAGCCAACTTTTAGCGATGTCATTCCTATTTAGTATATCTTCTTATTTGAAGTTAGTTCGTAAGATAAAAGATAACCTGTTCCATGATATCCTGCAGTGGGTAGCCCACCCTCTCGTGGAGTTATAGTCCAACACTTGTGGTATCCAAGGCAATAAACTATCTACAGTATCTATAGTAGTAAACTATCTGAACTGCTTCAACAAAGACACCATGCAGCACTCTGCAGCTTTATGAAGTACAGTATATTTCTCAACCCTAACCAGAAAATTGGTTTCACAGCAGTTGCAAAAAGACAGAAATGTGGCTGCCCACGTCTATGAATCACCTTCTCCTCCCTCCTGTCTTCAAACTTCTCCTTTTCTCCTCATCTTTCTGTTCTCTTTCTGTCCCTTTCATCTTTTTCCCTCTGTTCCTCCTCTGCTCACATCTGGATTGTTTCTCCCCTCCTGTCTCAGATCCTTTCCTTCTCCCTCCCCCATCTCCATCACCTGTCTGTTCCTTCCTCCCGTATCTCCTGCTTCCTTCCTCCTGCATGTCCTCCTCCACCCCTCTTCCACCAACCACCTCTTCTTTCTCTCTGCTGCCAAGTCAAACCAGGCCATCAGGCCTTTGAGGACCTGAAAGTCATTTAACTCCTGGTAGATAATAAGTCTTAGAATATAGCTCCTCTCAGATAATAAGCTTTATCACTTGATTGCTCTGCACACTCCCTACTGTCTTTAGATTCATGTCCAGGGACCTAGTCAGGCGAATCACACTATTTCCTTCCTGGCAAGTCAAATTAACACTGTGTGTGTGTGCGTGTGCGTGTGTGTGTATCAAGACTTCTCATTACAGGGAAGGAGAGATTGCTGAGGGTGCAAAATAAAATCTAACCAGCCCAAAGGCTTGCTACCACTAGTGAATGTGTCTGGTGGAATTAGTTAAACAGTTAAGATTTAATGGTCCACCACAACTGTGACATAAACTTCTTTATTTAACCTCATGCTGACTTAAATTTTAATCGGCTTTGATAGTCCCTTAGAAACTTCTTTATCTTTACCTGTTCTCCTTCCTATTCCCCTCTTTTACTTTCACTTTGACCTCCTCTCTCCTCGGCCCCACATCCTCCGCTCCTCTCATATCTCATTTGTTCTGGAATCACCATCAAACTCCTCTTGCTAAACCACTCCATTGTTAGCATTGTACTTGATCATTAGCTAATTCCAGTTGATTGATAATGCAATTAAATGACAGGGAAGTAGACAGGAAGTCAAATCCGACAACTTTAAAAGGATGATTAAATGGTGTAACATTTTACAGTTGAAGAATTCGGCAACTATTAGATCATTTGGGTGATGTTGATGACATTTCAGTTGCTGATATTGTCTCAGAGACAAAGGAAAGCCTGGAAAGCCTGAATAATCTTGCTCATAAAAGATCCAGATGATGATCTGAAGACTGCACACGATCCCGTATGGAGTTAGAAGACCAGTGATGTAACTACTTCAAGCATGCTGCTGTAAGTAAACGCTTGTTTTGGAGGTTTTGCTGACGCGGGTGTACAGAGAATTATTGCCAGATGGAATTGAAACATAAATAAAAACGTACAGTACAAGTGTCCATATTCAAAATCCTTCTGAGTTAGAGAGAGAGAGCGAAACTCTGTAACTTAACCGGCTCATTTAGGCTCAGCTGGGTGTCCCCGGTGACACCGAGTCACATCAGGTGTCAGAGAGCAGATGTTTAACAATGTGATGTCATGGCTAATAATGATGACCTCAGACTTGTCTGTGATCAGCTGTGGGAAATGTTTTGCAGGTTGAGAAAGCAGAAATTTAATGAGCACATCAGTCATCCTCTCTCTCATTCTTCCCATTCCCTCGCCTCTCATTGTGTCTCCTCTCATTCATGTCACTTCTCCTCCACCCAACCTCTGTAATATTAGGCAGAGCAGTAATAAATCCAGCTTCCTCTGGGTTCCATGATGTCATCTGTCAAAGCAGGCATCATTATGTGCTTTATGAACTAAGTCGTGCCACGCTGTGCTGGGATCGCGCATATCAATTTAGACCCAGTCCAACTGATATTAAATTGCTTTATTTTTGTCTGCTACAGCAAACACATCAGCTTTGTAAACCACTTGTCCAGTATTCTCCTTTGAGAAACCAAAAGGGAGCTATTTCAATTTGATTATAGTTTTTGATTTCATGATCAAGCCGCTTTAATTTTGCAGTAATTTGATCGGATACATGTTGGGTACGTCCACCTTATTTTATTAGAGTCGTTTAAGGACTCAAAAGACAGCAGACGGTCACACTAACTAGCAGACAGCAGCCTGCAAAAGAACCACAGCCTCTGAACAACCCTCCTTATCAAACTTATAAACATCAACACAAGCCTCGGTGCAGCGCTACTTATCAGTATAAATACTATGAACAAAAGGGACGTTTTACAGCATCTTCAGCAGCAGAGCTGTTCCTCCTCATCACATTTTGCAGATACAGACGGCACATGTTTAAAAAAAAATCTCCCAGAGCTATTACTACAATCAAAAAAGGGATTTTCACCATGATGATCCCATATGGACATGGGTAAATAAACAGTGTCTCCATCTACTGTACATATTATACTTGTATCCTTCATCTGCTGCCGAACAGTGAATGGTAAGATATCTGTATCCGCATCTTCAACTTCCACTCCAGACGTGCTTGATGTTGAGTGAAGCCGTGTAGGACAGGGCTGTGAATGTTCTCACCAGTTCTCTCACAGGCTATTTGTAGAGATGGCAGCTGTCATCAGAAACATCAACGGGCTGAAGACAAATCCTGTTCACAATTCTGGTAGGTGGAGGTGTGGACTATACGGGGAAATATTTTAAGCAACTAGATTAAGATTTCTCAGTCTTTGTCTTTATATTGCAGGAGGCTCACCTTTTCAATTAAATACGTATCATTGTGTAATGAAATGTCCAGCTGCAAAATGCACTTGTCTGGAACAACTCACTCAATATGCACTGTGCAAATATGCATATACTACAAGAGATGATATTGACCTGTTCAATAACAAGATGGTAATTGGAGAACAATTAATTCCACTAATTTATTTTCTCTTTTTCTCATGCAAACTGTCAAAAACAGACAACACCATTTAACATTTTCTTCCAGACAACTAACACACTGTGCTGGTAGATTTTCACATTAATTTTAGTCACACTTGATTTAAAAAACAAACAAAAATATTCACATTTACAGTAGAGTATTTGCCAGAGGAAACAGCATAGGTGCTGCACAGAAACCTAACAGCCAAATAAATCCTTCCTCCGGATAAGAAACATTAAAAAGATGTCAAAGCTGACACTATTTCTCACCTTAAAAATAGCTGCGGCATGTCGCGTTTGTAGCAACACACCTTCTAAAGTAGAGCTGTTAAACTGGTTTCTGCTCTGTTACCAGATGACAGGCGCCGCAGCCGCAACAAGATGGACAGACCTGTTTGAGAGCATGGGTAAGAATATGTTAATTGCATGAGCGCATGTGTGTGTGTTCAAATGTGTGCGTGCTGCGTGAAGGCATCCATGTGTGTTCATCAGTGTTCGGCCATGTACCTCACCTACAGCTGATGAGTCAGTGTTTATAACTGCTTTAAGGCCAGCTGCAGGGCCACAAATAGACCAAATCATTTGTCCTACACATTTGTGATTTATTAAGCAAAATGTGTTATTGTTGTGACAGTCATATATATAAGACTAAGGTAACTAAAATAAACACATCACACACACACACACACACACACACACAACTTGTGTTATGTGTAGCTCTTAATTTGATACTTCTGTAGTGCACTGCAGGCAGCAGATTTGAAGCGTCAGCAGCAGCGCTACCTGCGCTTACAGTGACAGGAGGCATTGATATGTTTTATTTATTGTTTAGTGGCCTGTTAAGAAGTTTTCTTCATTCTGTTGCTGAAAACTATAAACAAAGAAAAAACCCTGTAGTCTCCGAAGTTACAAATTCAAACTACAGTATGTTCAGAGCAGATGAATGAAAGTTGATTATTGCACCACACTAAAGACAGATGGCACATTGAAAAGGGTCCGTCTCATTCAGTTTATAAGGCTTTCGGTTCAACAAAAATGATGATGCTTATACACCGCGTTCCACATTATTATGCAAATTACACTTTGCTCAGATTTTCCTAAATAGTAATGCACAGTCAGTCAGTATAATTTTCAAGTCATCAACTGTTAGAGTATAAGTCAAATTCTATTGAACAAACCTCCTAATGATAACAGTATTTTTTTCAAAAATAAAAAACTCAAAATGCAGTGTTCCAAATTATTATGCAGAATTTCTCGAAACTCGAGTTTCAAGATATTTTATAGGTTGTAAAGAACAAAAAATTGTCATTTGTTGAATTTGCAGCATTAGGAGGTCATATTTACTGAAATCAAGAAAAGTTTGAATCAAAAACATCTTAACAGGTCAAGTTACATGTTAACATAGGACCCCTTCTTTGATATCAACTTCACAATTCTTGCATCCATTGAACTTGTGAGTTCTTTGATAGTTTCTGCTTTAATGTCTTTGCAGGATGCCATAATAGCCTCCCAGAGCACCTGCTTGGATGTGAACTGCCTTCCACCCACATAGATCTTTTGCTTGATGATGCTCCAAAGGTTCTCAACAGGGTTAAGGTCAGGGGAAGATGGGGGCCACACCATGAGTTTCTCTCCTTTTATGCCCATAGCAGCCAATGCCCCAGAGGTATTCTTTGCAGCATGACATGGTGCATTGTCATGCATGAATATGATTTTGCTACGGAAGGCACGGTTCTTCTTTTTGTACCACAGAAGAAAGTGGTCAGTCAGAAACTCTACATACTTTGCCGAGGTCATTTTCACACCGTCAGGGACCCTGAAGGGGCCTACCAGCTCTCTCCCCATGATTCCGGCCCAAAACATGACTCCGCCACCTCCTTGTTGACGTCTCAGCCTTGTTGGGACATGGTGGCCATTCACCAACCATCCACTACTCCATCCATCAGGACCATCAAGGGTTGCACGGCACTCATCCGTAAACAAAACAGTTTGAAAGTTAGTCTTCATGTAGTCCTGAGCCCACTGCAACCTTTTTTGCTTGTGAGCTTGGTTTAGGGGTGGCCGAATAACAGGTTTAAGGACACTTGCAAACCTCTTGAGCATCCTACATCTTGAAGTTCGCGAGACTCCAGAGGCACCAGCGGCTTCAAACACCTGTTTGCTGCTATTAAATGGCATTTTAGTGGCTGCTCTCTTAACCCTACGCATTTGTTTGGCAGAAATCTTCCTTATTTTGCCTTTGTCTGAACGAACCCGCTTGTGCTGTGAATCGGTGACAAATTTCTTCACCGTCCGATGATCACGCGCAATTCTTTTGGAAATATCCAATGTTGTGATACCTTGACCAAGGTATTGCACTATTTGCCGCTTTTCAGCAGCAGAGAGATCCTTTTTCTTCCCCATTTTGCCTGAAACATGTAGCTTGCTTAATAATGTGGAACATCCTTCTTAAGTAGTTTTCCTTTGATTGGGCTCACCTGGCAAACTAATTATCACACGTGTCTGGGATTGATTTCAATCATCCAAATAGCCCTGAGACACAATACCATCCATGAGTTTCATTGAAAAACCAAAAAATGAATGTTTATGACCCTTAAATACAATTTGCCTAATAATGTAGAACGCGGTGTATCTTGTTTTCAATAATCTACTGGTGAGTATGTTCCGTTTAAGTGTTCCTGGTTAAATCAATATCATCACCATTAGCACCATGAACAGTCCCTGTTTACCTCCACTTCTAAAAATTAAAAACAATTCAACACAATTATGCTTTTAACAGCACTTCCATTACACCTGTTACTTGTTCATAATAATATTAATCAACATCCCTATTACTGTACCTGACTTAGTTCAGTCTGATCATTTATAACAATAGTTATGCATTTAGATTTGGTAGAAAAGGCTTTGCAATTTTAGCAGTAATGCAGATTCTGCAGGGAGAACTAATTCCCCTTAACAAACACAAACACTATGAGTAAATCTTGGTGGAAACAACAATAAAAGCTGAGCACATAATGAGGAGGCCGAGGGAGCTGTACTGTAGCAGCAAACCGTGTTGGCATGCTGCAGAGGGATAGCAAGGACTGTCAGGCTGCGGTGTTCACCTGTATGAGTATGGCTGCATGTCATTGGTCTGCTGGTAGCCAATCAGCTGACGAATGAGCCACTGGAATGAAGAAGTTGATGCAAATGAGCGATTGCAGTTGTTTCTGCCTACACTTACACAGCGCTCCATGAAATGGTGACTGATAAATGGACCTGCACACTAGCTCCTTTCTAGTCTTGCCACCCGCTCAAAGCGCTGTACATTCACCAATTCACACACCCATTCATACACTGATGGCCGAGGCTATTGTGCAATGTGCCACCTGTCCGTCAGGACTCTAAAGTAATTCACAATCATGCACCGCAATTTAGGGTATACAGGCAAACTGGAGGAGCCGTTAATCAAACAACCGCAATCACTCACACACAAAGATGTGCCAATGACAACAACATAATGTTAACACTTTGTGCGTTGTGTTTGAGTCATGGAGGTCATTGCATTACGCACACACACACAAACACACAGAAATAACGAATTATTCATCGTGTCCCTCAAAAATGTGGCGGCATCTTTATTTGACTTGGACATTGGATGAGAGCATGGGCCTGCCTCTGAGCTCTGTAGCTAAGCAAATACTATTTAGAGAGAGAGAGCGAGAGAGCGAGAGAGAGAGGGAGAGAGAAAGAGGGGGGATGAAAAGAGAGAGGGAGAAACAGAGAGGTGGGGGAAGGAGAAAAGAAGAGAGAAGGTGGGAGGAGAAATGAGGGATAAAAGGAAATGAGACAGACAAAGAGAGATAGAGCACTTAGGGAGTGGAGTAGAACGAGAGAGGAGAGAGAGAGAGAGAGAGAGAGAGAGAGGAGGAGAGAGAGGAGGAGAGAGAGGAGGAGGATGAGAGGATGGAGGGATAGAGGTAGCTCAGGGAGGAGAGGAGGGAGACTTGACCCAGATTGGGAGCCTAACAGCAGCAGCAGCAGCTGAGTGAGCCGGTGAATGTTTAATAGCGCCAACCACTTGCACGCCGACACACACACATACATGCACACACATCCCCCCCACCAACCCAACCCACAGAAGCACACACACTGTTGACTGGGACTCTTGTTGCTGGAGTTCAGCTCAGGCCTGTTGAATTACTGTGGCGGTGATGTGATTATCTATGT
>JBAMJR010000163.1:580000-595000 GCA_038501785.1 Myoxocephalus aenaeus
CTAAAAGTCTACAAACTCGCTCGTAACTTCTGTCCAGCTGTCAACAGCAAAAAGTTCATACTGTCTTAAAAAGAGAAATAGCATTCATGGAGATGTGTGGTGTTTAAAAATATGAAAGAAGACAGATTTATTTTCTCAATTTTCCTCATCAGACCAGAACTTCAGCCGAATACATTCTCACCAACAGTTTGCAATACAAGTCGTTGTTTGACTTTTACAATGACGACAAGCAACCATCAGATGTGTCAATGTTCAAACAAACATGTTCATAACTTGAGGATATCCACCAATAATCAGGCAGAATTGACAGAATGACAGAATCGACATCGGCAAAATCATGGGTCAATATGATTTTGAGCTTGTGAAAATGTCTGTGGTCATATATCCCCCCCTTAAAAAGGCAGAATAAAATGTGTTAATAGTTTTAGAATGAAATAAGATTTTAAAAAGATATAAAAAAAAAAAAAAACTAAATTCATCATGCAGTTTTATCCAACTACAGACTTTGGAATTATGTCTACACATCAATCCAAAACTCAAAATAATCCTGGCTTGATCCCATAAATGTACAGCCAGTACTAGTGGAGAGATTAAGTGTCATCTCCTGAAAAGACTGTGTTTTACATCTTTCCTCTGACTTCAGGAGTCGGGTTAGTCAGCTGCCTGTTCATGAACACTTGTAGTATAATCTGTGCACATAATGGATCACTGGAATAAATTGAGCAGTCGGTGTGGTAACGTTACGAAAAGTCACTGCAGGGAAATCATGCCTTGAAAGATTGGATCAGAAAATAATGGCTGCCCGCTAATCTGTTTCCAAGTGTGAGTCTAAACAGTCAAGTGTTTGTTTATAATGCACACTCTCGATAAAGCCGCTGTGTAGCTGTTGTAAAATGGGATCACAGAGTAGATGGATGCCTGCTAATCTGCTGGCTACTTGAGTTAGACTCATCCTCTCACTGTCTCATTACAACGAAACCCCATACAGGGTAACACACACACACACACACACACACACACACACACACACACACACACACACACACACACACACACACACACACACACACACACACACACACACACACACACAGTACAGAACTAAAGCTAGCGTAGTTAAGAAAAGGCAGACACACAGGTCATCTATAATTCACTCATAGCATACACCTTGTGTCTCTCGTCTCAATGCCCCTCGTTCACCTCTGTACAGATGAATATTCACAGAAAACCTTGTAAAAAGCGTTTGACTTGTTGTTCTCTGTGTAATGGAATAGATTGTTGCACGTTACCAACGGCAGTGAAATAAGAACACTAGAAGTTACAATCTTTCCGTTTTCAGCCAGAAATGTTTGGCTGCAAAAATGTTTTCATTAGTCTTAATAAACTGCAGACAGCACTTTTCATAGGTAGTGTTGTAAAAGCATTGCTGGCAAAAAGATGTGCCTCTAAAGTCTAAACTGTACACACACAAAGACACAGAGTGTCACCTCTTCTCCATTAATCTTCCCAATGCACAATTAGACTGCAGAGGAAAATAGTGTAACAGTCAGCCAGCGTTCCTCTTTTGAACAACTTCCAATATGCACTGCAAACTGATGCATCACCATCTTGGAGACAGTGACATCACTGGAGACGTGCCTAATTGTTTCCTCGTTTTTCCTCTTTTTTTTGCTAATCGTAAAACAATTAAAATCCATTTCTCATTTCCTTGTTTATGGAAAGCTGGAGAAAAAATAGAAAGCGTAAATTCTGTTTTTGTTATTGGATTTAGTCACTTGCCAAACTGATTATTTCCTTGTGAGTGCGTGGTACAAAGCTGCTGATAAAACGCTGACGAGCTGTGACGAATGTTCTCGTTTTTGTTCACGTTATGCTGACGCACTGATTTTTTCTTGTAATGTATAATGCATCTTTCAATGTTATCGTGGGCTATGGTGATACAGCAATACAAATACAATTGCATTCAAACTGTGTGTGTCTATCTCCCTTTCTCTGTCTCTGCATCTTAGGACAACGCTTCTCTCCAGCGATTAGCTCGCTTTGCTTCGCAGCCACGATGAAAGTTGTAATTTTGAAGAGCATCAGACTTGTTTCGCTCTTCTGCATTGACTCAATTAACCCACAGACTCACACATTCACAAGCACACTTCGAAAATGAGTACGTTCATTGAGAGAACGGAAAATCAGCGAATCACTTTTTTTTTATTGTCTGTAACATTTTTCAGCATGAAAATTTGAGGGTGATTCAGTAGTTGTTCTGGGGCTTTTGATGATCTTCATCTGTTTATCTTCGTCAACAGATGGCGTTGTCATGGAAATGTAGAGTATATGTTCACATTTTCAAAGATCCCACTTTCCTTTGGAAGCAGCAGACCCAATCTGCTGATGAAGGTCATGTGATATGAACAGCTGAGTGGACCTTTTGGTGAGGTTGTTGTCAATTGCCGTTAGGAAGGTCATCCTACGCTTATTTGCTTTCTTGCCCAGATTAAGAACATAGTGGCACATAACTCCTTAATGCCAATTACCAATTCATTGTTTTATTTGCATTTAGATGTTTGTAGTAATTAAACAAACAAGATATAATAGGTTAATTAATTAGCTACTTATGATGCCTTTAGACAGAGCCACGCTAGCTGTTCTTCCAGTCTGCATGCTCAGCAAAGCAAACTGTCTCAGACAGATTGAAGAGTGATAATGGTCTTCTGCATAACTTTTGACAAGAAAGTCCATAAGTGTATTTTACCAAAATGTTAAACTATTCCTTCAGAGTAGTCAGCCTTCCATGCAGTTGAATCCTGGTCAGTGTGTGACTTCCTAAAAGCTCAAATCCCCAAGTGTTTTGCCTTGAGGCAGAAGGTACACTGTAAAGTGTGTGCCACAGCACCTGCCACTCATCTTGAGTGATTGGCTGCAAGACGGTGAAAAGACTGAAAAAACTCAAATCTACTCTTGAGCCTGGTGGTTGTCTCGTCGCTGCCTTCGGAGAAGATGCACAGCGGGTTTGCTTCGTCTAAGACAGTGGTTCTCAAATGGGGGTCCGTGTACCCCTGGGGGTACGTGAAGGCACTCCAGGGGAGATGGGAGATTTTTTTTTAATATATATGTAAAAGTAACATCCATTCAATAATCCTTTAAAAATAGTTAATTAATACATATTCAATCAAATAAGTGTAAATTCACTGAATTGTTCAAACTGAATTGTATATTCTAGATTAAATCAGACACTGATGGCACAGTGCTGTGTATTACATCTTTTTTCCAACCAAGGGCTGGTTAGGGGCTACTTGGCATATTTTTATTTATTTTTACAAGGGGTACATCACTGAAAAAGAGGTGCTTGAACTTGCTGTAAAGGTTAATGTCTGATGCTGCTGTTGGTCAGTTTTTAAGGTCATGCATGCAGACTATTCAACAAACTATGAAGCTATCCCTATTTCCACGATGTGTTGATACTCAGAGCCCACTGTACCGTGCCTAGTGATGTATTGCCACTCCCCATTCTTACTGGTAAAAAAAAAAACTTCCCATTACTGCCTCAAAATATTGGCCTGAAGACAACACATGCAGACGCAAGTAGATACTAAAAGCTTTCTTATAGCCTCCAGGCTCCCTGCTCCGGTTGTCACTGTGTGTTTGTTATTTGTTTGGATACTTAGAGTACTCTGAGATTTCAGTCTGAGGATGAGAGGTAGAAGTTCAACTCCTGCATACAGAACATCTTTCCTCCTCTCTGTCTGCCATCCACTGGCTCCTCGTGTCTCTTTCTCTTCCCCACCATCTCTCTGCCTTCCTCTCATTTATATTGCTCTACCGACACAAGGTGTGGAGATCTCCCTTCCTCTTTCTCTCCACCTCTGTCTCCGCTGTAGGACAGATGATTAATCTCAGATGGAACTCTGAGCCTTCTCCCTGTTTACATCCCCTGTGTGCGTTTGTGTGCGCCTCCTATTGTAGGTGTGTGTGTTTGTGTGTGTACACAAGTGTGTTTTAACTGAGTGTATCTCCGTGTATTTGTTTGTGTGTGTACACTTTTGTGTGTGTGCGTGTGGGACTTGGTAATTTGATTAACGGGTGTAAACAGTTAAGCTAACATTAATGACTACCAAGCAGTCTGCTGCTGTAGCCAGTGGGCTTCATACTGATTACTATCATCATGAAGATAAACCCATGGAGCAGGATGTGTGTGTGTGTGTGTGTGTGTGTGTGTGTGTGTGTGTGTGTTCTTTATCTGAAAATGTGTGCTCTGTGTGTTTCATTTTTTATGTGTGAACCAGTGCTTAAGGCTTTATGCCTGTTTTTCAGTGTGTGTGTGTGTGTGTGTGTGTGAACTGAATCCAGTTTCTAATCTATTACAGCTCAAAGAGAACTGTAGTAGGGAAAGATAACCAAATTCCCACCATTGGCGCCTGTGACAGTAAACATGTTGTCCATCATCGATGATACAGACTTGATCTGAGGAGACAATGTCATCTGCCATCTTGAGGGGTTTAACCAACTGGTCTGATCTATTGAGGTTTGATCATTAGTCCCCTGACCTAAACAAAAAACAGGTTGTTTGTAAAAGCCTTTCAAAATGACACATACAAGCTTTTCTTAGCTGGCACCCCTCAGCAGAATGACACTACTTGTTAACATGCACAATACTCCTAATTGTAAACATTATGAAACACCTGGATATCAGTGGGTATGGATATGTAAGGCAACATCAAGCCTGACTTAAACATTGCTTTACTAACTTTGTGAAACTAAATGTGACAAATAAACACATAGAGATAAACTGACTGAATTGTTATGTATTTTTAAAAGGATAAATCGAAGACCAGCAACTTGGTGAATGCAATCTTTAAAAGAACAGGGATTACAATTTAAGTGTAAACTATTTGGTCAAAACGTAATATATAATTGATAACATTGGTTTGAATACATGTATTGTCACCCATCCCAACCCAGCTAGTTATATCCAAAAGGAGTATTGATACATCCCAAGTAGCATTTGTGAGAAAACACATAGCTGTAAGTGTTTTTCCTGATGGACACAGTGATGAACATGTGCGAGTGGGCAGACAAACGTGTGGATTTCCAGTATCCAGTTTATTCTTTTATGATTACAATGCAAGCGACCTAAAGACAAATGGGTTCATTTACAGTGGACCGATCTGTGGCCTCTTCTCTACATCAACATTTCTTGTTGGAAAAGTGGTCAGGGCATTAACTTGGGCTTTGACACTGCCCTTAATGAAGAACTCAAATTCAATTCCATTGAGTTCAGTTCAGTTGAATAATGTGTAACTGAATTCTAACTGTTGCAGAGCGGTTTGCATCAATAACCTACTTATACAGTTTAATCTGCAGTGGAGCCGTATTCTGATATGTTCCACAATATGCCGCTCTGTTCTCCTCACGGCTCTCTGCTCAGCGTTTAGGATCACACAACTCACACACACTCACACACACACACTATACGCTACATGCACAAACACAGGCATGAAATCGCACAAGCAGAGATGCTAATAAACAGAGAACACACACACAAACACGCCTGCACTCACACAGTGGCAGAATGCAACTGGGAGGCTGCTCCCTTGCCTTGCCTGGAGAGGGAGAAGCTTATTATGGAGCCTTATTGAAGGCTTCAAAGAGTTTAAATTAGGGTGGAGAGGAGGGATTAGGAGACGAGCGAGAGAAAGAGGAGGGGAGAGGCAGAGGGAAAGCGGTTAAGTGAGAAGAAAGGAGGTAGACAGAGTGAGGGAGGAAGTGGGAGAAGGTACAAATAGAAAGAGAGGATAAGATGTGAGAAAGGGGAAGTTGGAGATGGGAGGGACGGAGAGGGCATGGGGGAGGAGGGAGACAAATGGGAAGAGGTGAGTCAAAGAGTTTGCTGGCTCATGCTGATCTTACACTAGACGATGTTTGAAGTGATTTCAGAGTTTATTTCCAAGTGGGAGTCACAACACTCGCTAGGGGTAAAACTCAGTGGCAGCAGTCTTAACGCAGTCTTTTCTCAGAACAATTGTTCTCAACAAAATCAAACGCATGACACTGTAGGAAATGCGTAGCTGCAGGTGCGACGGTTAAAACAGTCTGTGTTCATGTCATGTACAAAAACAACACGCGTAACCTTGACAGATCAAACAAAGGATGTACACGGCAGTAGCCTTACAAACAACCAAAGAACTTAACATTCCCATCGCAATGTGATACAGTGAACAAACACTAACACACATTATCCATCACTATCACTTCAGGGTGATTCTCAGCCGGTTAGATATTTGTCCATGGTCTCAGCGGAATGATTCCTACTGTACATTACTGCTATTGATCAATGTATTATCACATTCATGTTACTGTTGAAACATTCTCAGGAGAAATTCAACATCTAGGTGGTTAGATTAAGGGTCAGATAAAACATTTAACTAAAACTAACGTGATTTTATAAAACTTGAATGGAATTTAACTATACTATATATTATTAAATAAATTAAATGTGTCAAAAGCTAATGCTTGATGTGTCAAAAATAACAAACTTAACATAGGAAATAGACGTATTATAAGAGACTTAATGTCCTTCATGCAAGGTTTAGTATGGCTCTGCAGCATCAACCTGTACACATTTTGCTCAATATTGACAATGCATTGGGTGATATATTGAGTTTGTATCCAACTTTGTAACAACACACTGTAACACATAAATCAGAGGTTGTGAATAGGGAGAAACGAAGGAGGGAAGTAGAAGGGAGAGAAAGAAAAACTGAAGGGACGAGATGAAAGAAAGGACTGAGAGGAGAGAGATGAGAGCGAGGAGGGATGATTTGACCTAGAGGGATGGAAAAAGGCTGTCAAGGTTGCTAAACATGGAGCACGGAGGAAACACCAGCACAAGAGCAAGAACAGAGAAGAGATGAAAAGAAAAGAAAGAGGGAAAAGAACAAAAAAAAAGGCATTAAAGAGGCAGTGAGAAGGATGGAGGGAAGAGGAGGAGTGGAGAGGGGGAATAGTGCGACTCGGAGGGACAGAGAAAGGCTGTCAAGGTCGCTAAACAAGCAGCAGAGACGAGGGCCTAAAGGGATTGGCTGCAGCGCTGAACAGAAGTGACCTGTTAGTCATGGTCACACACACTAACACACAAACAAGGAAGGGAAGATCAAATAAAGAGGAATTTACTGGCAAAACAGAGATGAAAAAGATAGAAAGAATGGCTGAACAGATGGAAAGGAAGAGGAGCAAATAGTACAAAAATAAAAACATGGACGGCTTTGAATGTGGTTTGGCTGAACTTGAATTATGAGCCCATTTCAAACAGCATCATTCTAACCTGTCCTTGACAATATTCTGAAGTTGTAATATTTGCCACATATATGCAGGAGGTAGTTTAAATGTTTCCTTGAAATCTAGTCCACATCAACAGCAAATGACTAAAATAAAATGTAATGAGCTTATCGTGTTCTTTCCTCCAAGCTAACCCAATTTGGGTCAATTCAGTTTGCCTGGGAATCTTGTTGTTTTTCTTAAATATGCCACCAAAATACTCAACACCACCGGGATACATGGATGACACATGGGCAGGCAGATAATAGACCGTCAGTATGATAACCTGTCTGTTAGACAGTCTGGTTAAAAGCAGAGGTGGATGGTGTGTGTGTGTCATGTTGACTGCTCTGTGGTTGCCCAAGGGAAAACAACATGGCTTAAAGCAACAGTCACCTGTGTGTTTGTGTGTGTGTGTTGTTGTGCCTTAGGGCATACAAAGGTAACAGCGGTGTAACAAAATCAGCTAAAGCGTCTGGAATAACTTTACAAACATAACTCTCAAAAGTAACATACCTGGACCTGATACATACACACACACACACACACACACACACACACACACACACACACACACACACACACACACACACACACACACACACACACACACACACACACTCAGCAGAAGTGTACCTTTTAAACAAACATGTAGGGAGCTTCTACAGCAAATAGATGTTGCCGTCACCTGAAACTTTCCTTGATAAGTTTAATGCCATGTTTCATAAAACACATTAAAACACCAATATTCGTTGGCCATGAAAGAGTCTGCTCTTTCTGTTGTCTGACAGCTGTGTTAGTGTGAACAAAACATATTCAATTACAGTCCACAAGGTCCTTAGTCATGTGTGTAACTAAAGACACCAACCCTACTCAACCAACAACAACCACGGTAAAGTCAATGAGAGGTGCTTTCAAATGCTAAATGAATATGCAAAAAAATGAGTGGATGACAATATGGCTGGGCGATACTGACGATATAGCTACATAAGGTATATTACATTTGTCCGTTGTTGTTTGTAAACACGTGGCATTAAAAAAAAAGTTTAATAGACAGCTGTTTCCCTCAGGAGTTGGTGGAGACCAAAACGGAGCTAAAAAGAGAGTAAATATTGGACTTATATTTATGAAGGAGACAGAATCAGGACTCCAAATGAATGGGACGTCTGAATATGTCTGTTGGATGTGTAAATAGGAAACTTTAACATATCAACTTTATAATAATATTTCACTGGTGTCTAACAAGTGACCATAAAACATCAATGAACAATGCTTAAACAACTGTTGGGTGACGTCAGAGACCATCCGTGTTGTTCCGAAGTCTATAATCCCAGTGCACTGAGTAATGTTGAATAACTTGGAATGCAGTGCAGTATTAACAGTGATAATATTCAATGTGACCCTTTCCTTTTGAAAACACAGTGATAATCACTACTTTGAGTCCATTTCTGAAAATATATTGTCCTCGTTTGTTTTTTACACCCAAATGAGCTCCATTTTGTAACAGCACCAGGAGCTCTGAACCAGAAAATGTGTCCATAGCTTTGGAAAATGTGTTTTATTCCAGGCACTGTAAATCGAATTGATTTACTTACACTAAAAAAGCAGTTGCCAATTTCTGCTGAATGTTTCATGTTGTGTTTCTTGTAGTCTGCTCTTTGAGGACTTGGCAGCACCATCAGCTTTCTTATCATTGTCCCGGTTGGAAGAATAAATCAAATTGTTATGAAACAGGATTGGCGCGCAGCTCAGAGATGACCAGAAATAACAGTCTGAGGATGTTTGTAGAAGTACCAAATTATTGATGGGAATTGGAGTTATATGGATATATTTTAACATATTTATGACAAATACCGCCATGCTTTCCCTCTCCTTCCCCATCTTTCTTTCTCTGTCTCTATTTGTCACTGACATGCAAAAACTCACACTCAAACACACACCCACGGACACAGATTTCATTGTGACTATCAGACGTGTTATCTCTGCATTGCAGACTATTAAACATTGATGCGTTGTTATTGTAACAGCAGCAATCTGGATCATCCAGGCTGAATGACCCAAAATAAAAACACTTTGGCTCGCGACAACACGGATTCGCTGATAAACAACTGTTTTGTCTGCAGTGAACAATTAGAGCAAGCTTTGCTGGGCCCCATTTTGGGGCAAGATAATCTTTTTTGGGGGAAGTTATTGTTGCTTTTTAGAACCTTTCTTTGGTAACTGGTTTCTATTAGCAACAGTACGGACTGTGAGATGCTCACAAAAAGCTGTAAATAGGACAAGAAGTCGGAGGACCAAAAAACCACTCGCACTATCCCTTTACTGTATTAGAACCCTGGTAAACAGGACAACCTGAAGATTTTAAAACATGGATGAATATTTCCTTGTATCGCTCTTTGAGCTATGGGAGTTATGAGACCACTTAATGGTACCTTTATCTGTCTCTTGCAAGTCTCCCAACTTTAGAAGTGCACTAAAGTATCCCTTTAGGTTTTCTTCCACAGGTGTCCTAGTGGCTCAGGGAGACCACTGAGGAAAAATGAAACTCGACAGAAAAATGTAAGTCAAAGAAATATGTGTGAATGTCTCTCCACAGTGGAATTAAGGAATTACTGGCTTCCAGGGTGACTAATAGACAGACAGAAAGGTTGGTTTAATTCAGATGAGACTTGTGGCCTCTCTCTCTCTCCCTCTGTCTCTCTGTCTTCCCTCAATGTGTGTGTGTCAGCAGCTCAGTCAAGCAGGATAATTCAGTTCTCACTCTGCGGATAAGGACTTCTATCCAGCTTTAGTCTGTCACAACATTTGTTCCACATTTAAATTAGACTGCTGCAGTGGGATGATTGCATATAGATTTGCAGAGGAGGAGAGAGAAGGAATGGGGAGAGAGGGGAGTAAAGGAGGAAGAAATGTGTGAAAACACAACGGGGGAGAGGAGAAGGGGGAGAGACGGGAGAAAAGAAAGAGGAGGGGAGAGAGAAGACACAAAGGAAGACTACTTTTCCGACCAGAAACATTCAGTAGAATCAACTGTTGTTGTTTCCCCATCAGTCTGGCCCCCATGACAACTGTCCTGGATTCACACAAAAAAACGTGCATATATTATAAATAGGGTGGAAATCAGAAATGACATGTAAACCTGCCTAAAACTATGCAAATGTGCTCAAGAGTGCCACATTCAGAGCACTATGAGTTCACATCCAATCAATGGGCCACACTGGCTAGTTTTCCAAGAACTAATTTATAACCTGTTTGGAAGTTTTATCAATTATGACAATTCATTATGTTTTATAATCTGATTATGAACAATTAACTTGATTCATATCACAAGATAAGACTATAATAAAAACAAGGTAAGTCCTTCAAATAATGGTTAGTTATCAAAGTGGCTGTGAAAGGAAAACAAAACTCAACTGTCAGGCAGTTCATTTATAAACCTGTCTGTGCCCCACATAAAATGAAGAGTTTAAAAAAAAGATAATCAACCAGTTCAAATCCTTCAATAAGCGTTGAGATAGTTTGACACACTCCACACTAAAACTAACAGGCTAGTGTTTAAAGTTGGTTTCCCCTAAGTGGGAGTTACAGCAGGTGGAGTTATTGATGTTACGTCTTAAAAGCTCCAGATAAATGTATTCTTTTATCAGGCGAAGCATAAAGTGGAAGCTTCCTGTTTTTACTGTTGATTATATTCTCACTAAATACATTATACAAGTCACTGTTCATCCCACAAGAAAAATATGTGTGCTGTTTGAGTAAGAGGATGCATGATTTGTTTCGTGTGTGTGTTTGTGTGTGTGTGCAATGGCATAGAACTGTGTGTTTGGTAAAGTACGTGTAGCTGTCTGTCATATCCAGCACGAGAATCTTGGCCTGAGCGTGATCTCCCCCTCTCTGTGTCTCCCCCTCTCTCCCTCCCTAACCGATGGTGACAGTTGTTCTTTTCAGAGCAGAGTGGATCAGAACGCGGGCGGAGCGGCTGTTAATTATGGATGTCCCGTTAATTCTCCCAGGAGCACCCAGGGTGTCCATATACTGACTCTATTGTGTCTAGTAGCTAACAGCTGAAAGCAACAGCCCTGCTAACCTCTTTTGACCATCTTTTATTGATTTGTGTCTGTTTTTGGGGCCACAAGTGAACTTTTAACTTTACCTGCCTGGTCTCTGTCGCGCTTACGGGTCCAAACCCGGCGATACTGAGCCGTAACCAATGTAGACAGGTTAGTAGTCAATGTTTTCATTTTTTTTTAACTTTTATGTTGTGGTGTGTAGATCATTGAAGAGGCAGGACCACAAATGAAACATTTTTATCGGTTGATGTTTTGATTATCACTTCCGTCCGTCAGTATGACATATCTAATTTGCTTGTTTTGTCTGGTCATGAAACCAAAACCTCTCCAACTATGCTGTTATATCAGGTTCAAACTGAATGAATATAGACATGCGTGGCATTAAAATGTTGATTTAGAATTTAATATTATTATTAGTCACTTTATTTACTATTACTGCTTTTATCCACCACAGCTGTTAGTAGTAATCCATTTTATATTACTTCTTTTGCTATTATTAGTGCTCCTCCTGCTGTTACTACTCATGACATCTTTTGCAAAAAGAAGTGCAAAAGATGTAATTTTTTATATTATGATTTGTAATATTGGGCTGTAAAAATGTAATTAAATTGAATATTAATGACATTCTGGGCTGGGCTCGGGAATGGTGTGAGTGGTAGTTACCAGAGTGAAATTGGAGCAGGATGGAGTGGGAGATAAAATAACGCTCCAACTTAAAAGATCCGCTCTGCCCTCCACTCACATGGGCTAGTCTCATGCAGACACTCGTGGGTCTTATGCGATGGCATCAAGATGTCGTGGGTTGGAATGAAACCAGGTCACAAGGTCAGACTAAAAGCTGGTAAGTGAACCTTGAGTTTAGAATAGATGAACACAGATGTGTTCCCGAGGTCAAGACTGACTCTCAATCTATGATTTAAACAGAAGAAAAAAACATTAAGAGGAGCTTGATACATTATTTTAACCATGATTGATTATCAAAAGTGTTATTGATTCATTTTCTGTTTGATTTATTGATTAATTAACTCATAATTTCAGCAATCATGCATCTTATCATGTAGCATGTTAGTTTGTCAGCTTTTTGTTCCGTTTATGTTTTTGTCCTACATTTAAAAATGCATCAACACAAGTCAAGCAGAAATACACATTTTGAGTTTGTCACCTTTTAAATACAAGCTAACGCAGCCACGTGCAGATCGAGTGGCAAGGAGCAGAATAACTAGATGACAGCCAAGTGATTCCCTAAATAAAAGATGTGTTGGTCTTAGTCTTCCAGATCCTGGTATTTATTAACCCGAACCAAATCCAAATAAGGACTTGCTATCAGAACGCAACCCTAGTCATCTGTGGTAATACTGTATGACAGATGTTCACTTGTCAATGACTGACATGTCTCACTATTACATTTCATCTCCATAGGTATAAAACATATAACACAGCAAAATGTGTCAAAGATGTTGCAATATAAGATAGGTAAATGAGAAGCAATGTGATACTTTATTGATCTCTGCAGGGAGGATCTCTACTCTAGTCACTGTGTGCTGGCACTTCAGAGTTATAGTCAGTGGTATAAACACACCACTGCAGCTGGTGGAGAGTCAGTGTATTGCTAAGATTTAAGTTTTGTAGATAAGTGACACCCAAAGTAGATGTTGACTTATGAATGGGGGAAATGCGTACAACACAATAGAGTACACACACTGTTATTGTCCAGACAGTACATATATTGCAATCTGCTACTTGTGTGACCTGAAAGTGTGTGAGCTTTTATGTTTGCTGTAGATGAATCCTCTTTACTCACTCATTCCTTTATGTGGCAGTCCAAATATACTGCCGTTACACATGAGCTATGTCATGAGCTAATCATATGAGGTGTCTCGTTAACTTGTTACAGGGGACCTTACAAATTATGATGTGTGAAGTCTAGATAAATATATTAGGCAGACAGCAAAAAAATAAATAAATTGTACAATACATGTTGTATTTTACAGCAAGACATGTGGAAGTAAATGGGATACGTCTTTGAGGTGCAGCAACAGCACAGCTAGTATTTCTGTGCACATCATTGGTCTGTGGTTTAATCTGAATATTATATGCAATGCCTTGCTGAGTGAGAGTGATATTAGCAGGACTTGTACATTCAGAAGCAGTTGTAAGATTTTATTGGCAATTACATTTTTTCCCACATTATTTGCAATAAAACGCTCCCTGTTGGGAGAGTTTACTCATTTTCATTTGTTTTGGGATGTATGTGATACAGTGAAAACACTCAACTTGCGCATGATGAAGATGTGACATCCCGAGGTGCACAAACTGCGGAGAGGTAATGTCAGTGCTGTGAACGCAGACAAACGAGCAGCTATAGTCAGAACCTGAGCCTGCTTTGACTTTATTGTATGTTATTTACTGTACTTGTAAAATTCACTCATGTGACTCAGCTGAGGTTCTGAATATCAGCCTGTGTAAATAAATACATCTTGAATATGCAGTGTCAAACAGAAAAGAGGCTTTTAGATGAATACGTTTCTATATCATCGTCTAAGCCCCAAACCAATCAATCAGTCCTCTGATGACTGAGGCTCATTTAGCTCTTTCCTGATTGGCTCTGAAGGCTAGAAAAGAGCTGGGATTGCCCCAGTGGGAGGTTGGGAATTGAGGTTTTGAAGTTCTTTATGTGTTTCTCTTAATTTCCCAAAACTCTTTAATGTTTGTCTGTATTTAATGTGTGTGTGTGTGTGTGTGTGTGTGTGTGTGTGTGTGTGTGTGTGTGTGTGTGTGCATGCTAATTCCACTAAGTGTGTATGAAGTCGACTGAGTAGGATTGTGTAATCAAGGGTGTTTGTATGAAAGCTTGTGTGTGTACAGCAGTTTTTAATTAGCTAATGCTGCCACATATTGGGCCAATATGTGGCAGACAGAAAGCCAGATGTTTATTGTTTTTAATAGCTTAACGACAGTGATCTCTGCCAGTGCTGCATGGTGGAAAGTGTTGCCTACTGTGTCTGCAGTCAGAGGAAGAGAAAAGTAAAAGTACTTAGTTCCAACTTTTGCCCTCGACTGTAGAGATGATGACACACTGATTGATGTCTTTTTTTCCATCTCAGTGAGAATCACATTAAATATGAAAAACGGTCTCCTCCTCAACCCCAGAATATTTATTTTTTCAAGCAAAATCTGTATTTTGAGTTGACTTTTGACACAATTGAAATAGTTGACAATATTTACATAATTTACTCATCATTATGAAATGGTTCAGTCCACGTCTCCTGCAGCACATACTGACTCAGGTGAGGTGATGAGACTGAGCTTGCGATTGGAGAAAAAGGGAAAACTAGCAAGCCTCAGATTGAAAGTTTCCTCAATTCTAGTATAAACTGGCAAACATGCAGCCCAATGATAAGGGCCTTGCTGTATATAGTTTAAAATCTCACAGATGTGATGGAAGACACTACTGATATAAGTTAAATACAGTTTTTCCAGCTAACAAGAGTGTCTGTTTGCACCAGTTTATCACAGTTTAACATAAATACTCCACAAACTACATCTAGATCTTATTCTTCCTCTTTTTACCATCTCTCTCTCTCTCACACACACACACCTACCTTTAGGACCGCAAGAGACC
>JBAMJR010000163.1:597500-605000 GCA_038501785.1 Myoxocephalus aenaeus
AAAAAAAAATCAAGAAATAATCTACCTTCATATGAGCAATGTAATTACATGTCAGGTCCTTTTTTTCATATTCCAAATGACTTGTATATGATTTATAATTATTTCCTGTGCTGCTATTACATTATTGAGTGTAACAGCAGAAAACGTATGTGTCCACATTTAAAATTAGGATTAATGTCATTCACAAGGACATTCCAACAAGGACAAATCCTTGTAACGAAATTATTTTTCTTATATCACCAGTATATGGCAACGCAATAATTACCTTTTGAATACAGAACACTGCCATGATGACATATTTGCTCCAAATTTAACTTGGCTATCTAGTTGCAACATGCTGACCGCTTCGGCCTGCGTTTATTGAAAAAAAGTGGCACACAGAGGAAAGAAACGGTACATCAAAAATCATCCAAAACATATTTTTGGAGCCAAGGTTTAAATGTATGTAACATTTATGTAAAGAGCGTATCATGTGTCACATGTCTCAATCCCCCATACCCCCTGCTCTCCTCTGGTCCTATTGGCTGCTGAGCTCCTCCTCCCCTGCCACAGCATGGTCATTCACCTCCATAACTCTCCCTCTTGGCACACAATAGCAGAATAACTTTTTGACTTTCTGGTCTAGACACCAGAATTAATTTGTTGCTCCCGTCATATAAGCTCAAAATCCAGCTCCTCATGTCCCCATCTCTACTCAATCAGTCTCTCCTATATCGTCCTCTTCTACTTCCTCTAAAAATCTCCCCTCCCTCCCCAAAGTACTTGTCTCGAAGGTCAAATGCCTGAGCTTTGTATTTGATAAGTTTGTTTCACCGCAGATGACAGTGGATCTAACGATGGACCTGTAATTTAAATGTAAATGAAACACCACAGAGAGGTGCAGATAGAGTAGTAGACGGCTGGTTTTAATGACCTTTCATATCATGCAGGTACATGGTTGTTTACAAACAAACAGAAAGCGGTCAGACTTGTTTACCAATTAAACAGTTGTGACAGATGTGTTTACAATTCACAAACACTGCCAGCCGCTGATGATTTTAATATTCATACCTGGCCTCTCCTGAAACCCTCAGTAATACAGGCGCAGAATGCATTTAGAATACTTAAAATAGCTTGAACACATTTTCAACACTAAAGAAAGAGAAACTGGGATGAGAACTTTTGATGCTATTAAGTCAACTTGGTCCTGTCCTAAATGCACCCTAAAATACAATACGTAAAGCTAAATATTGCCTTCATACATTACTGTACAAAGAATGTATGTAACAGACTTACGGTCACTTGACTTCTCACAATACCAAACTCAAAAAGAAAGGTGGATTATTGCAAAGCCTTGATATTATAAGACTGGTAGTTCTGTAACCCATTATGTTTTATAGAAATATTAGCAAAGCAGTCTTCCTGGTACCATCAGACTGTTGAACCTACCAGAAACATGAGGAATGAGGGTTATTTCAAAGCCACTGCTCTCTGGAGAGAGATGACTGGAATGTTTCTACAGGACTATTGCCTCCGACTTGTGGATTTGTGTTGATTTATTGCTTTTGTTTGCATCATTCTCTGAAGTATAGTTTACTACAGGTGTAGCTGCCTATAGAAATGATTCATAATGTATTGCAGCTTTCCCCTGCTGCTGGGGACTCTGACAGGTGGAGAGTAGGGAGTGAAGAGCAAGAAAGAGAGGTGAAACATTGAGAACGAAACAAAGAAGAGAGGCAAGTGGAACATAGAAGTCACAAGACAAAACATTTATAGGATGAGAAAGGTGGAAAGAAGATTAGAAAAGAGGCAAGAGAAAGATAAAGAGTAGAAGAAGAAGAGACTACAGTGGGGAGATTAATACCTGGGGTTATCACTTATATTTGCTGTATGCTCTTCCAGGTCATGTCCCTAAGGAAGAAAATGTCACATACATGTATGGACTATTCATTTAAATCACCAGAGAAAAATGCTACTAAACTAAATGCACTCAACTGCAACTTCAATTAAACAGTGCATAGTTGCGACACGATATACTGCCGTAGTTAACATAACATAACTAAGGGCAGTGAAGCAGCAGATAGAGATCAATGTTCAGATCAGAGCTATAAAATACTGTATGTCAGTGCTAAACCAAAAGTTGGTTTAATTTAATGTATTAAGTTGATTTCAGGTTATTAGGTAGCAAATACTGTTGGACAACAACCTGAAGTTAGGTGTCTCACTGCTCCTTCCCGGAGAACAATATGCAGTGGGAAACTTCACATCACGTGTGTTTTTAAACCTGTGCATTCGGCCTTTGACAGTGCCTTCATTGCCTTCTTCTCGCTCTTGAAAATTTCCCACCAGCTACGGCGTTTTGTTGTGAAGGAAATTAATCGTAATGTAATGAACTTTGGCCTTCAAACGCCACCAGCTGCCTTGGTATAAGTTTGCCATCGGACTAAAGAAGACATTAGCCATGCAGAAAAAAAAGGCAAATCCTTATTATATCTCACTGATTCAGTGTTAAAAAATTACATTATAAATCACCTTTTTCATTTTGGCCAACATTTGTTTTCGTGTTCACCCACAGGTCTCACTGCTAGATGCTGTTTCAGCTGGAGTGGGAATGGTTGTCAGTCTCTATAAGTGCCCTGCGATAGTCTGGCGTCCAGGGTGAACCCCGCCTTCGCCCAATGTCAGCTGGGATTGGCTCCAGCCCCCCGCAACCCGGAGAAGGATAAGCGGTTACAGATAATGGCTGGATGGATATACAGGAGTCATATAGCTTGGGGGGAATTATAGCACAGTGTGCAACTATGAAAACGTATTATTAAGTTCTATCCATCTACAACTTTTCTCTCACACGTACCAAAAATCTCACACAGATATTATTTTTACCTCATAAAAGAAAGAAGAAGATAACTCGTTGCCTAATAACAGCTGAAAACCAGAGACAGAATAACAAAAAATAAGAACACGAACAAAAGCTTCCAAGCACTGGCAATCTATATCGGAAATCACTGCATGAATAAATGAGCCACATGCCATGGGGAGAAAATAATTAAACTAGTTTTAAACTCTTTTTTTTAACTGAAGGCACTGAGTATCTTATGAATACAGACAGCTGCAGTAGTATGTTTGGTGTATAACCAACGTGTGGATGGAAAAAGCACAATGAACCTCATGGTTCATCCTGGTTAGGCATGAGCAGCTTTGAACTATATATTTTACTGCTATACAACACATACATACAGCAAGACAACACACAGCCGTACTGCATGGCTTCACGCGACCTCAAATGCCCTTCTCGACCCCCTCACAGCAATATGATAAGCAGTATTATAAGACAGTATTTATGGCTACTAAATGCCGCCTTCTTCAGCTCAACTTGGATTGATTCACGCAAGAGCAGCTACGGTCCGCCCCTCAGGGAGAGTCAGTCTCCCATTCAATGCAGCATTAATCAGTACTTCGAATTGACACCTTTGAAACAACGTCAAGTGACAATATCACACACACAAAAGTACATTGAGTATATAAAGTAAACCATATCTTCGATTTAAATGCAAAACGTCATCCCTGTATCTCAGGGTGTGTGTTTACACGCTGACTAAAGTATGTTTGTCAGTTGGAGTTGTTATTTTTCTCTGCAGCATACGCCTCAATGGGCTGTCTGTCTTTTTGGATGGAGCTGGGCAAGACAAATTGACAGCTCTCTCTCTCTCTCTCTCTCTCTCTCTCTCTCTCTCTCTCACACACACACACACACACACACACACACACACACACACACACACACACACACACACACACACACACTGATGGACAGAGTGACAGTTTATGCTCAGGACTTAAATGAACAGAGAAATAGACTTGATGCTCTGAGGCAAAGGAGAGCAGAGTAAGCAGAAGAAAATGAGCCGCACTCGCTGCTCCAGGGTGGATAGATCCCACATTAGATGACACACACTGTGGCCTTTGTCGCTGCCGTGCAACTGTCTGTCCATGTTGGACTCAGTGACCATTACTGACAGAGTTGCTGAGAGAGGAGCAGAACAAAAAGAGGATATACTGTAGAAACGGTGTTCTTCTACACGTCTCTTTGACTTCAATCCTGCAGCAGAAGTGCAACAGATTTTTGCAGAGGATTCATCTTGAAAGCCAAATTATAATACAGTACGGTGCGTAATTGGATCTATTGTTATAGAAAATTCCTTTCTGTCAGACAATTGGATGTCAGACCCTTCCTGGATCAAAATTTGAAGAAGAAAAAAAGCAAACGTTTTACAAATTTCCACTCAGCGTGGATCAACAGCGCAGCAAAAAAAAGGGAGTGACTTTGATCATGGCTCTAGTTTAAAAGGAGATAGTTTGAATAGAATCGGCAACTTACTGAGGCAGAAATGGGTTTAATTAGGACGAGTAGGGTCTGAAGCCTTTTCCATTTTGTGAGCAGGAATAACATGACACAATGCTAAAAGAGAGAGAACAGGAAAAGCCTTGAGAAGAGCTGACTTCAGAGATTTTCCCCTCTCAGTAGTCTAACGTTACACTGCAAGAGAGGAGGAGAGAGAAGCTGCAAGGAGAGAGAGGGGAAGGAGACAAGCGATGTCCGAGGGAGGAGGGATCATCATCTACCCTTCACCTCCTTCCCATCTCTTTCTCACCTTGTTGAAGGTGTCTATAAGCTACATTTCCCATACTCTATCTATTCTGCTTCCTATCTCCTTTTTGTCTCCTTCTTCAACTCCTCCCCTCTTTATTTCATCCCCTTCTCTCTTGTCCTCAGGCTACATAACATACATTTCCCTATATGTTTAATTCTCTGCACTCTTCCCATTCATTCCCTCCTGTGACTGGATGTCCTACACACTCTTGTGGTCCCTCCTCTCTTCTCTCCACGTTTTGTCCTCCTCTTCTTTTTCTTTCGTCTGACAGATTTCCATCTCCTTCTCCTCATCCTTCCGCTTGTTTCCCACCTTTCTCCTGCCCCCCCCCCCCCCCCCACTATTCTAGCTTCTCCCTCCTTCTCTCACCATATCCTTCTCTTCCCCCTTCCTGCTGCTGCTGCTGTCCTCTATCTCGACTCCCCTCCTCCTCTTCTCTCTCCTTTTGTCCCATCCCTCCACCTCCCGTCTTTCCCGGTCCCAGGGCTCGTTAAACAATGTCCACGTTCACCTGACATCATTTGCAGAGACGCCTATAGGGGTGACAGTGTGTGTGTGTGTGTGTGTGTGTGTGTGTGTGTGTGTGTGTGTGTGTGTGTGTGTGTGTGTGTGTGTGTGTGTGTGTGTGAAAGTACGTATACAATCTAAATTAAAAGACTGCAAGTGTGCATTTATTGCTTTGGAGGGAAATACAAAGAGTGAGTATATGCAGAGGTCCACACACACACACACACACACACACACACACACACACACACACACACACACACACACACACACACACACAGAGATAGTATAATAATTTGAGGTGAAACTGTCCTGAAAGTGCGAGGGAGACAAAGACAGAAAGAGGGAGAGATAAAGAGACATATTTTATTTTGGGAGTTTTGCCGTAGACCTTTATCAATGCAGAACAATTGGTATTCACCAGAGTTAAGCACACAAGCTGTTGGTCTAGAGCCAAGCAGCAAACCCTCTTACACACCCAGCCGCCTAACACCCCGACCTCAACAACCACCGCACAAAGATTTCCAATTTCCTCTTCGTTCTCTCATTCTAATTCTTTGTCTGCTATCATTCACAGTTACCTCGCCTCTCTCTCCTCCCGTTTCACATTCTGGCCTTTTCTTTTTTGCCCATTATACAGTTTTTGTCTCCAGATCTTTCGGTCCTCCATTTCTCTCTTGCACTTCCTCTGTCTGGAGCCTTTGATGTCAGCTCATACCTGCTGTCATATGCCACCTGTTCAGTTTTCAGCAGGACAGGACCGGATTAAACTAAACTACATCCGCAGTGGACGGAACCGGTATATCAGGACCAGCCTGAACGAGACTGGGCCGATCGAGAAGGCCGGAGAGTGACGCCGTGGAGGTTGTGATGGCACACGGGTCACTACAGTTTGATTCCCTGAGGGGACGGAAGTTGCTACTGTATGTGACGTTTCCTTTGATTCGTTTTTAAAAGTGACCCTAACTGCAATCCATTTTAATCATGTCTTCAGCATGTCATTCACATAACCTACAATGTCTCCCACTTGACTTACGGTTAACTTTTTCTTTCAAATTCATTCAGATGTTTTAAGGCAATTCCACAAGGGCTTTAACATTCACTTGATTTTCTTTTTCATTCCGAGTTGGCTCTGATCTTTATCATGGTCATTTCACTTCAATTCTGTGAAACTCTTTTCTTTTTTTAATCTGTCCTGTCTGACATTGTTCCGCTTTGCTCTTTTTGTTTCTGGTCTTTTCCTCTCTTCTTTGATCCAAAGCAATAGGTGAGTTGAAAGGTTAGCTCGTTCTTTGACCATGACTGCTCTAGAAATCCTGAACAGAAACATGAGCACTGCTACAAACTAAAAGGAGAGAGGCCAGAACGAGTGCGTGTGTGCATGTGTGTGTGCGAGTGTGTATGCGTGTGTGTGTGTGTGTGTGTGTGTGTGTGTGTTCTCCCAGGTGACGGAGCATGGACGAGAGAGATACTCGTTTGATCCCTGGAACAAAGAGAGAGGGGAGGGCAAAGGAGAGAGCAGCGGGAGGGAGAGAGAGGGACAGAGAGACAGGAACCGAGAGATATGTGTGAGAGAGACAGATAGCTAAAGGGTGGAAGAGAGAGAGAGAGAGACAGGAGAGTGAGAGAGAGAGAGTGAGACAGGGGGTTAGGAGAGATCAGGCCTCACGAGAACAGAGCTTTGTTGAAGGGGGTTTGAAGATCACGAGCAGCTTTGTCAAACAGAATGAGAAGGAAAGGAGAAATGTTGTGTCCAAACACTGTTAGGTGCACAAACAGTAATAATTGTAACAGCTAGCTGCGCTGTTTACTGTTGCATGATCCATGGAGAGAGAAAGAAAAAACATCATTGTAAATGGTTGATTGAGAATAAAATACATTTCATCACCGTTCCTGAAAAGTCTTCCAAAAGTTTGTCCTCCATCCTAATACTACGGTAGTAAATGGAATGTTGTGGGAGGTTACTGGCAATAAATATAAACCACATTTAACAATACAAACAGCTACATCTATTCTCAGAAATGATGTCCCCATTATGCTGGATAATGGACAGACCTCACTGTGAATAGTTTTGACTAGAAACTGTTGACAGCAACGTCTGGACTGTCCCGACTGACTGGAATACTGATTCCAGAAAGTCGCTGATGACTTTTTGTGACATTTTAAAACACAAATCCATCAGTCATTGAAATATCAGTATGTCCATATATGTTTTCATCAACATAACAAGGAACCATTTTTAGTACATAATAGTTGTTTGTTTTGTTTTCCCAATGTTTGGTGATGTTTAGGCACATATGAGTTATTATAGGAGAAAGATGGTAATCTTGGTTACATATTTTTTTTTAAATCAACAGTGAAT